>JACCHV010000096.1:1267500-1562500 GCA_018907245.1 Eupristina koningsbergeri
GTTGGTGACTGAAGATAGAAGAGGCAACAAACCGGTTGGAAAATCCCAAACGATCCGTTTCCGTTGAAAATCATTCGATTTTACATGTGGGTTTGGGCGATATCTCGATAAACCCTCGGCAAATTGCCGTGACGCTGGGTGTGCAGGAAGTACCGAAGCGATTCGCCGAAGCGCATCGCCTCGGTCAAAGCGCGTGCACGTGCTCTTTTGCAAAAACAACGAATGTGAGGAAGAGGCCCACATTGGGGGGCCAGTCCCCTACCTCCCCCACTGGGTGACTGATTGACCTCGTGCAACCAACTTTGCCGATTTTCTAATTATCCGATTTCGATCGTGAACCCATGTTCCTTCTTCTTTTAATCTTCTAGAATGAGAAATTCAAAGTGATTTTCACAACCATCGTTGTAATGTTGAAGTCATGAAATATTTCCTTTGAGCTCCCTGAAATGCGTACTTAGTACAAAATAATAAAATACGTTTTTAAGTAGTAAAGTAGTTTATTAAATATTTATAGCCTCTTGTTAAATTGAAACATGCGATTATATTTTATAACAATCAGCGATCAACGAAAAGAGACCAATAGTACAGAACGTCAAATTTGAATTATAATCATAAAATCATATATTCTATAAAAGTTACTGCATTGTATCAATTGTTACCGAGTTTTACCATTCTAATTATATTTTGTGACTAGCGAATAATTTATTCGGGAATAATTTTTATTGTTATTTCTTATATGCTCAGAAATATCAAATTTATTGACGAAGTCTCACATTAAATTAAACGGAGATAAGTGCATTTGCATAATAAGATCAAAATTAAGCATTGTAAATCTTTAAGTTGTCTATTGATGATTTATCACTGTTATGAAATAAAAATAATCCACATTATACAAAAGATAATGTATTGAATATTCAAGTAAATGAAAATGAATGAGAATACGTTGGTGGTAAATCGAAGATTAGCCAATTGACGAGATATTATAATGTACACATTATTGTAGCGAGTATTTAAACACGAGTATTACGGGAAGATTGTTTGTATTGAAAGAGAGGGTTGAGGGGTTGAGCTTCGAACTCGAACGTAATAATTACAATGGCAATTGTCTTTAATAGAGAGGCTTGAATAATGTAAGCCGAAATCGCCCGAGTCGAAATTCATAGTCTTGGATGGGCCAGTACTCGTGTACTCGTGTACTCCTCCCCCGATTCACCTTGCACCGAGACGTCAGATCGGCACACGCACACGCACACGTACACGCACACCTCAGCCCTGATTATGATTGCATGTCTGTGAAATTGCACCTCGGTCGGCTCGCACGTAACCCCCGAGACGCGCGTGGTGGCGTTTTCTCGGGGTGCTCGCATGACTCGGCGAGTTCCGAACAATCGTAACTAGCTTTCGGAGGTAGCACCGCATCCACATCCACATCCACGTGGTAGCGCCGCCGCGTGTCTTCCCACGTCAGAGTGACAGACAGGTCGAGGCAGTCTGACGGACGGACAGGCGGGCGAGACGAGCCGAGACTCCGGTAGCTTCGTATTTTATTCAGATCCAACGACCGAGCAATTACCGGCCTCCTCCTCCCCCTCGCCCCCTCCCCCTCGCCCCATTCGCGCGCCGCGAAATTGCACCTACGTGCACACACACCGCATACGCGTGCATCCCGGGACCTTGCACAACCGCCCGAGGATAATTCGATCGTAATGGATAATTACACTTGAATTGGCTTCGTTATTCGTGTGCACCGATCCCGAGTCGCGGATGATGGACATGGATAAGCGGATTGTAATTGTGCGCGCATCGGTGCGTACCCGATTCGACTTCCGCAGTCTTATTTCGATCCTCGCGCACCTCGTACCCCTAATTATTTATCCGGATAATAACATTCGAACCCGGCCTTTCACCTTGCTTTATTTCTAGGGCAATCCAAATTAGTAACAGAAAAAGTGCTAATGATTTCTGTAATTGCATTACGGAGAAGATGTTGAGGACCGAGAAGCTTCATTGAAATATTGCAAATCATTTTGTTCCTTAACGACCCATTTCACACACAGATGTTGCGAATGAAAACTCCTTGATGAGCTTTTTGAGATCAAATGTTTACTGTAATTTACGATAAATAACGTTTTGTATGCCTCGTGGAAGAAACACGCAAACGCCTTAAAATTTCAAAAACTACTTTCGTATTACTTGCAAAGTTTGATAAAATGAGCATAGTTTCCGGTGAATTTTTATTGAAGCTACCTACAGATACTTAGTCTGGTTTTAATTACAAATGTTAATTTAGTGCAAAATGGATGAAGAAATATTTTTACGTTTTATTTTCGTCGTAACCTACGAATATATTTTTTAAATTAAACCTAGATTAAAGTTTATGATTCAAGTGTAACATAAACTTTGATAGCCCGCGACTGTCTAATGATAAGGTGTATGATTGATAAGAATATTCATGTTTCGGTATTCGGCTGCTCCTGTACGAGTGAAAAAGATTTTCAAAGGCTTTTATACATATTCCCATTTAATAACACCATTTCACGCAATCAAGTCGAATGTTAGCAAAAGTTATTCCTTCTCCTCCTTCTGCTCCTACATTTTTGCCAGTCTAATTTTTAATAAATGCCTTGCAGAGTTTGACTTGTCAGCTACTCACGTATGAACAACCGAAAACTGAACAATGGTCCTTTTATCCCTTAGTACGTGAGAAATTAATTCCAGAGACACATCGGGTTTTCATTATCATTCAGCTTTCCTGTTCTGCTTAATGATATTGAGAGCACAATAAGCTTTACGAAATTTGTCTCTTCCTTCTTTCCATTCGTTCACCCTTCTCCCTTTCTTTTTTATCCAAACTCTTTTATTTCTTCTTGTCTCACTCTCAATCTCTCTCTCTCTCTCTCTCTCTCTCTCTCTCTCTCTCTTTTCCTCTTAGATATGGGCGCGCTCATACGATGTCGCGAGTTCACTTTACTCATCACATCGCCGCCGGAGTCTTCTATTTCATTGTCAAGAAAACCAATTTCCTGGTAGCTAAATTGTGCTAGTGCGCGTCTTTAAAAAAAGCCCCGTCCTTACTAATATCACAAGTTGATTCTGTTTCTTTCTGACGGGATAGTTACTACGATAGTGTCGCGCATTCAGTAAGAGATGAATCAAAATAAAGGGAAAAAGAGAGAAAGAGAGATGAAAGGAACAAAAGAGAAAACAAAGTATGCATAATCGATGTTAACCAATGTCGAAAAAGGAACCAACGCAAAAAAGTTAATTTGAAAACATTTCAGTTTAATTTATAATTAAGTCACAGAGATTGTACAAGTTCATCTTTTGGCTTATTTTTCACTGTACTTTTAATTCTCTAAATTTTATTCTTATTTCATTTTTTTACTCAATGTGTATAATATTCTGTCTTTACTGCAAGTATTTCTTTTTATAATTCCTATATTTCTTTCTAATTGTACTCAAAATTTATTTTTGCATATCAAGGAAAAACTTGCTGTATAATTGTTTATCAGAAAAAATGTAGTAATAACTATTATTAAATTTACTGCACTTATAATTAAACTATAAAAAATAACAGTACGCGAAAAAGATTAACCGGATATTAATCGTTAATTATTACAACTGTTAAATTGGTCATTTGTTACTGTGTTACTATTTTTAAGAATACACTTAATTAGGAAGAATATACCTAATTATGATTAAATGTTGAGAATTAGCTTGATCTACCTGTATTCTCAGATATAATGTATTTTAATGATAAAATGTAAAACCTATTTCTATGCAACAAGAGTGAAACGTTTTGATTTAAACCAAAATTATACTTTATTCTATATAGTCTGGTATCATGTATCATACATAACAATTCAATATTATAAAAATTATTTTTGTGGCAAATGATTAAGATCATAAGGAACAGTAGAGGTCAAGTAAAATTGAAGTTAAGATAAGCATATCCGGTATAAGATTGCATGATTCGCACTATAAAAGGTGGATTGTCCTTGACCCATGGATATCTCAAAGATGTTTATGCATCCTCCAAAAGATAGAGCGATTACAGTCAGCGTTTGCATTGCGAGATTCAGACAAAACACATGCTATTCATTTATCATACAAGTTTATTTAATTTAATCTCTAATGTATATATATATATATAATACTGTATCTGATTGAATTATTAAGTATTTTATTATATTGCAATGCACCAAACATTTATTTAAACAACTGAAATAAATTTCCATGCCTTTAAAGATACTGAAAAATGCGAGGGTGCTCTCTCTCATCTCGATCACGCGTCAATGTATTAATGTAATTCTCAGTCTAAAAATATCCATAAATTCAGCATGTTAAACCTCAGCTCGAAAATACAGATCAATTTATTCGAAATCTGCATAAGATCGACACGAAGTTATATTGAATTCAATTGGAATTTCATGGAAGCTTTTGGACGTAAATTGAATTCAAATTTAGTGAAATTAGATGCTGGGTAGATTGGAAACGGACTCGCAATAATAATAAAAAGCGCGCCCTACTATCTTAAGTCTCACCCCAGGCAAATAAGTTGTCAGTAATAAAACCGGTGGATTATTGATTTAAAATTTTTGTTCCACACGTGCCAATTCCATAAACGCGAATAAGAGTAACAAATGTGCACAAATAGCCAGAGAGGAGGCTGGTTCGATCACACGCTAGCGAGCAGTTCGCGCACTCGCGAGGCGTCTCATCTCTCTTTCTCGCTCCGTCGCAAAACCAGTTTTCATATTTTTCGCGACCCGCGATAAATTTGCAACGAAATACGCGAGAGCCGCACGAAAGCGAGCGAGATGGTGCGAAAAAAGCGGAGCTTACACGCACGCGCATCGACACAAACATTTCAAGGTAACGAATGCAGCTGATGCTCCTCGAGAGTCTGTAGCCCGGGAGTTGCGGGAAAAGGAAAATCTATGTTCTCCCATCTCTTTTCGGTTATGAGCGCTTGAAATCACACCTTTTCACCCACACCCTTTTCTTCTGTTTTTCACTCAAACAATTAGCTGACACCTATACCATGTGCTTCATACTAATGTCTTTCTTTTTATTTCTTGCAGGTGAGTAGCCACGAGGATTAGCTTACTTGTTCTATTACCGGTAGAGGGTGAGTTTTTACCATTTTTCGTACAGCCACAACTGATGGCACTATTTATTAAATCAAAATTGCCACTACTTTTTGTGCCTTACTCAATTTATTTTTATTAATTTTATTCACTTCACAAAATGAACGAGTTTCTCTTGGGCAATGTTATCTATTCACTGTCAACTATTGCTTCATATTTTCCGAATCGATGCATTTTTAATGAAAAAATAAACTATACGTGAACGAAAACGAAAAGAAATATTTAAAAAACAATGAAATTATATTTAGAATAATGAAATATAAAATTGTTGGGAGAATATAGCACGTGTTAGATGCCAGGGTGGGAGCATTCTGTTCGTATATATTTTTGGGCAAACATGTGAATAGATATGGGCACAATGAAAATACATGGGGGTTTGGTATTCTTGTGTAATCGGGGGCGGTTTTCCGTCGGAAGCGTCGTTCGTCGACGGGCAGGAACCCCCTGCTCCATTTCGTCACGCTGGGGAGATTTTCGTAACGATTCTGCGTCGATGTTCCTTCCTTCCGACAATGAAATGCTCTGTAATCACAAGCTATATCTTGACTACTTCTTAAATTTTTATACAATTTTACGCATAATTTTTATCATAAGGGATGAATGTTATTTTCAAGGAAGAGGGGCCGATGCAAGGAATTTTAAGCGAACTAAAGGAATAAAAATGTATGTTGTAGGAAACGAGGAATTAGAACAAGCAAATCTTTTGAAGGCTCTAAAATCTTTTAAATAATGTCAAATAACGCACTTTAACTTTGATTATCGAATTAGGTTAAAAAAGAAGCAATCGGAAAAATGAAAAGGAGAAGTAAAGTTGAGAAATAAAGCAGCAAAGGAAAATAAAGCGACAGAAAGAGGATGCCTGCTTAGGTTTTGATGAAACGAGCCAGATTTTTAATTCGATCCCACGGATGCACTGGGATTAGTTCGGAAGTCCCAGATACCGAGGATAGTGCAAGGCCAACAATGTGTGCGGAGGTTTGGTTGTGCATCCACTCGAGTGCACTATCTCTCGGAATTGGGCGGCGATCGCTTAATCGGTCAGGGGTCAAACAATCGTCGGGTATTTGGGTGGGTGTGGGTGTGTGATTGCGCAGCGAAATATCGGCTCGCGACCGACGTCCGCTCGTCTTCCGCAGAGACAAATAGTGCGACGCGGACCGATGAACATTTGATTGTCCGTGCTATTATGACTGACGTTTACATAATGCCAACGCGTGAATTCCACCCCGCGTTCACCCCCTCCCCCATCCCTCTCCAATTTCTCTTTTTCCGCAAACGGTCGGACATCCCTTATTATATGTGCTCCCATTACGCTCGATGGACAATTAACCATTAGCATTCAGGCGCACCTGATTCTCAGTTCTAATAGAAACTCCGCTTTTGTTGTCTCGGGCTATTCGATTTGCGCTTTTACCCAAAGTTCCTTAAATTTGTTTTGATATTATGCATAGATCGATAATGTGTGCTGGATATTGTTATTGTAATAGTTCGAGAAATGTACACTAGCGAGGGTGAAGAATCTTTTTTGTCCCAAGTATAAATGAGACGCTGAAGGAAGTTTGATCAATAGAGACTCTTAGTTTGGGCTTAATTGAAAAATATGTCGGTTAGCAGCCAACTTATTATTCGTCTGTAATTCTAAAAGTTAACAGAATGTGAAAACCGTATCTAACTGATTAAAAAAGCATCGGCACTACGTTTATAATTAAGATAACTAGCCATTATACAATTTTAATTTTTCACATATATTATAAAATTTATAAATTAACACAAATTTAAATAACTAAATTTATATGATAAGCTATTGGTAGTGATATAATGAGAGCGAATATTTTATGTTAATTTTTATCAAGAAAAAATGAATAATACATGATATTTAATAGTTTTTCTTAAAAAAAAAAAAATAATAAATAAATAAATAAATATTATGAATTTATTTCATTTCTATGAAACTGTGCTATATTTCAAAATGTACAAATTATTCATGCAAATAATGCACCTCCTTTTTACAGAAATCGTCTTTCTTGCTCAATGACTATAATTTTCAAGTATTTATAAGCTGATATTTTTCTTATTTTTATTACTTACTAGTTGCAGCATGAACTATGAGCGTATTTTAAATCTTTAAAGTTGTTATTTAAATAGAAATTTTTTCTCTACAATGCATTTATTGCACTTTTTCAAAATAAAAAAACATTTTTTGGCCTTAAACATCATTATAACTTATAATAGTATTTATATTACAATGTACATGTTGAGTAATGTTTTCCACCAAAAAAAAATATTGTTGCTATTTTTTTTTTACTTGTTACAAATTAATATTTCATTACACAATGTGGGTAATGATTAATATGATTCAAGATATTGGAATATTTTGTAGTTAGTATTTCGGACTGGATTTAGTTAGATTATAAAAGCTTGTACAAAGTATTTGACACTTCAACAAAATTGGATCAGTCATATTTAAATGCAAATAGGCAAGTTTCCAAGAAAATGTTATTTCGAAATTAAGAATGACGTTATAGTTGCTATCACTTCACCTTAAATTTTATGAAGTTACCGCTTTCTATTTTACACGAATAAATCTTTGCTGACGTCGAGTTTAAAAAAAAAATACAGACAGAGAAATCAATAAAATATTTCAGACGTATTATAAAATTCGTGGGTATTTAAAGCTCAATTTATGATTTAATTTATTATTGAGAATAAAGCTTAAAATTTATTTAAATCATATTTTAGTTCATAAATTCATATAAATTGTCAGCGTATTGTCAAATATGAAAAAATCTACAAGTGGGTGTATTCAAACAGTGCATTGTTGCATCAAAGATTTTGTACAAAATACTATTTTGTGAGAAAGGAATAAATTATTAAAGGAAATTGGAATGGTGCTTAAAAAGATAAGTTTTGATAGCATTAATAGGAATTTGATACGGATCAGCAGATTTCTTGGAGGGAATCTTACGGATCTTACTGATAGGTTACAAGGAGAAATGCTGTATACCCAGAAAAGAGTGTATGTGTACGATGATTCAGAGATATTTATGGGGTGCAGAGTCGCAGTGCCAGAGAAGTCGAGTAGAATTACACGATATCGTTCCTGATATAACACGTTGTATTTCAGTTATTTTTTAATCCGTTTTTTTTATTATCCTCTACCTCTCAAAAAAATTTACAGAAGAAACCGAGAACAGCATCTGCAATAATAATGTAGTAAAAATGATTGCATTATCAAGAAAATAAAATGTAAATTTAAACTTGCCGATTGAATTGCTTTACTTAATTAAAGCATTATTCATACGAGAGATTAAATGACAATATTAAATGTACTTATTGATATTAATTGCAAGAAAGACACGTTGTTATGAATAAATATTTAAAATAATTTTTATTGCTTATTTCCATAAATAACATCATTATTTACTTTTAAAAGTGAATTCATTTCATACGAGTGCACGAGATAGTTGAGCGAATAAAATAAAATTAATAGCTAAATTGATAGAAAGAAACACATTTATTTATTCTAATTCATCGATTACAAATTTGTTTTGAGCCTTTTTTTGCTAGTAACTGCCATTTATATAATTTCAAAGGGCATAGAAAATTGTTAGAAATTCTTATCAGTAAAGATACGTCAATTACATTTATTTAAGATACGCATCGGATAATCTGCATTTCTGGATCATCAGCATCGTCAAATGGTTGTTCCAGGACCATTAGCGAGTTCTTCTACTCTCTTCGCTCGCGTTACGGGGAAGATTCTCGCGCAAAGGGAGAATCGCTAAAGGAATGTATATAAGAATGGGTGAATGAGCAAGTGAGAGAGAGAGAGAGAGAGAGAGAGAGAGGGATGATAAAGAAAGAGAGAGGGACTTCCTTTATCGACATTTTAATACAAAATGGCTGCTCGCGACAGGGAGTCCCCGCGTAATCTCTCCCGATTCAAATTAACACACGCAGCGACCAACGGGGGGCTCCCCTGTTTGGGCTTACCTATATGTACACTCATATTTGTATGCGTGTGTGCGCATAGATATAAATGTAGGGAGGAGCCATGGCGCACGCAGAGATAAAATCGCTCTTCTACCTTTATTTTTTCTCGATTTTGCGAGCGTGTCATTATATTTTTCCTCGCGTTTCTTTTACCTTCCACTCTTTGCTGTCTTTTTTCCACCCGTTTCTTCGTTTTCCTTATGGTCCTGTCGCTTGTGTTGCGCTCGTACATTTTTGGATATAATGGAAATCGATGCGTAGTTAGGCAAATATGCGCCTGAAAGCTCCCAACAGAAACTGACAATCTCTTGAATGCTCTTTTTTTTATCGAACTATTTTAACTTCAACACCCCCTGGACGATGCTCCCCTCAACATAATTCCCAAATCTGAGAGGATTGTTTTAATTAATATTTGGAAAATTTAATGCTGCACGCATATAAATAAGGCTCGATTACACTCATAAATTGGAATTGTCATTTTAAAATAAATGCACTTTGCAGAAATGTTAAAATAAATAAATAAACAAATAAATAAATAATTAAATAAATAAATATGTATATACGTCATCCCGTAAATAATTAATAATTCATACAGTTTTATTGATACAATAAATTACAACGCATGGCTATTTGTTGTATTTATCGTAACTAATTTTACTTGCATTAAATTTTTTATCAGTACTTATGAAATGTGTAATTAAGTGTAAGAGATATAATTTACTTGCATACTTTTAAAAGTATAACAGCCTTTCATAAAAGTTATACGGGTTATGTTTTCATTTTAGTATTACATTAAATAAGCATCGTTTACGAATATTTAGCCGATTCACAGTGATTTCATCAATACTTACTTTAATGCCTGATATCGTTAATTTGATCATAAATAACGGTTTTTATTAAAAAAATTTTGTGACGTTAATTGAAAACGAGTCTGACATTTATGGAAAATAATGTTTACATTGTCAAGCGAATAGGGAAAGAACCACCATTTCCGTGGGCGAGGACACTGATATTTTGTAGTTTCTGTCAGCGTGCACAACTAATCGAAAATAGAGCGATCACTCTTGACAAGGACACGTGTGCACCGAGACCCCAAAGACCCGGGCTGCGTTTCTGCCTAAAAGAAGCAAAAACAAAGAGAAGCAGAACCAACGACTCACGCTCTCAGGAATGACTCGCTCGTTTATGCATCTCGTGCAACCACCCACCCTCTCACCCCCATCACCCTTTCACCCCCTCCCCTCCCCCTTCTCGCCCCTGACGCGATAGCCGCGGCCCCAAGAGATGGACAACTTGATATTGTATCGAGCGCCTCTGGTTCGAGGACCGCCGTCGCATTCACCTTCCCACCCACCCCCACCGATCCATTCTGGGCGATCGAGTTATCAGACCGCGAGACGTTATCATCAAAAGACATCCGAGGCTCTGGTTCTCGCCCAGAGATTACGAGGCGCGTGCAGGCGTCCAAGTAGGAAATGCAGGCGATAGCGTAATTTCATAACGTACGTGAGTCCGATTCACGCCCCCAGCAAATGCGATTGTTTTCGTTTCGTTTGGTCCGTCTGGTTCGCAGTCTGCGAATCTCGAGGCAAATATTTCTGCCGATACGCGATGATAATTCCGGGTCTTGCAAAACAAAGTTTAGCTGGGATCTGTTTTCATATTGTTGCTTTTCGAGGAGGAATGTAAATAAAAGCGAAATCAATTTACATGCTCGTTATCAAAACTTGTTCGTTATTTTCCAGTTATCCAATCTTGGGTGTAATCTTGGGAGCAATCTCTCTCCCTCCTTCAATCTCTATTATAATGATTTTTAAAAAGAGCAAACCAAGCGCCCGTCGTCTTCGTCCCGTCCTGGTTGCTCGTTGCTCCCGTCCGGGCGGCCAACACCCTCCAGCCACGTATCCTACGTGCACCTACACCGATGCAATTATGCGCTCCGACAATGAAATATGCAAATAGAGACAACACGCGCGGTAAGAAGTGGGGAATAAGGGGGTGCAGGGGATGCAGGGGATGCAGGGACACGCGTCCAAGAGTCGTCGAATCTCCATTTTGTATTAAGGGCGCGGAGTCGCAGATGAGACGCAAGAGAGATATCTGTTTAATTATCTAAATTGTATTGTTTCATGTGGGCCCTCGCGGGGGCGGCGACGCCTGTTGTTCCAGAACAACTTGTGGGGACGATAGCGCGCCACAATGAATACTTCGCTCCAGCATCCATCCCGATTGATTTGAAGTACTATTACTCCGTTTCCTGCAAAGTGAGCACGAGACGCGAGGAGAGACGTGCGAGGGGGGGGGGAAGTTCGTGCGGAGAAAAACCAGACTCGCGTGGTATCTCTTCTTCGAATCTCATCTTTCTTACCTTTTTACTTTTGACTGGACTCTTATCTGCTTTATTTAGTTCTGTTTTTCCCTTGTGCTCTTTTTATTTTCTTTCTCAATATATCCTTAAATTGTTTGCGCATTCTTTTTCTCGTTTCCTCTTTTATTCAGCGAATTTCACTTTGTGCATACTTTGTGTTTGACTCTTTTTGCTCTTTACTTTTTTACTTCATTTTCATTTATTTTATATTTTCCGTCCTTCAGAATTATCGTTGCTCGCTCGCTCAGCCCTTCCTATTTATTTTTCTATGCTTTCGCATACGTTCATTCCAACAAATACAACAAAAAATAAAATTTATTTTTTTGCATAAAACATTACAACAATACAATTTTATGTTTATTTATCCGTGGCGATTAAACACACGAATACACAGTATAAAAATTCTTTGGATATAATTGGCCTTTCATAAATAACTTATCGATGATTCATACACATACTGACACATTAATTTAAACATTAACTATGTATCTGATGATAAACTAGAAACAATATTTAGTATTTCAATTTATTAACCGCGGTAATTTGATTCAATTACAAATAATTATCTACTACATCTTCATATAAAGCAGTAAGATAAATGATACATCTATTTTTTCTATGCACTTGCGTAGAAACAAATACCGATAAATATACATATATATATATATATATATTTTTTGACAGTGGATGAGAGGGAAGGAAAGATAACGAAAAATAAAATTTGAAGGTCTATAGTACGACGAATAATGATATGCCGAAGGTAAAAGAAACAAAGTTGAAACCCAATGGGAATGAGAAGAATTTGCAATAAAATCGCTCGTGTATAAAGCTGTCAATAACCTCGCTGACCCCAAACGTTATTTTACTTCTTCAGTGTGGCCGAGATAGAAAGATGAGATATGGAGACAGAAAAAGAGAAAAAGAGAGCACAAAGTTAGGAGCAGAGATGGAGAAATGAAAAACTACGGTGTGTGGATGATGTTTATTACAAGGTGAACAGGAGCGTTGGTTACAAGCAAGCCAACCTTGTTTGCAGTGATTCGACGTAGTTTCCTCTCAGAGAGGCAGAGAGAGAGAGAGAGAGAGAGAGAGAGAAGGAATGAGGAAGTATCATAAATTAAAACTATGCATCGGAGATGCCTAAATATTTGTGCAACTGTATCGACTATATGAAGCACTTGCAGATCTTTTGATTTAGTTGGAAATTTCATGTCGTTGTTAAAATAAATGCATCTTTGACATTATTTCGGTGATTTTCCTGTCAATAGTATAATTAAATTCCTTTCATCAATTATCACTAATTTTTTTAAATTAGTGTTTATTTTGAACTTTGATAAAAGACAACAAACGACGTTGCATGAATTGCTTGAAGTTACATGAAGTACCATCGAAGTAGCAAGAACACAAGCCAAAATTACAATTTGCACAAATTTCGCATAAGTAAGATCGAAAAGCTGAAATAGCAACAATGACGCCCGTCATAAATAAGACGAGCAGCACAACACAAGTGGAAAGAGCGCGAAAAGCTCGTGCTGCCTTCATTCCTCATATTTTCAAACTCTAGTATTCTGTTCTATTTTGCAGAGCAGTTCGTCATGGAGTCGGACGGTTGCCGACGATGTGTGCTCCTCGTATACGTGCACGCCCACACACTTGTTGGTCAATGAAAGAGTGTGCGTGAGATAGAGAGAGAAAAGGGGGCGGAGGAGGAGGGATTTCTGGTAAAATAGAAGCTGAAAAGAGGATGAGTTGAGGCATAGGAGGAGAAATCTGCTCGCTGGCTTCTCGCTCTGGTGCTGCTGCAGAGCGAGAGAAACGAAGAAGAGAAGCGCGGACGGAGTGTGACAGTAGCGGCAGTGTGTTTGCAGATCCTCTATCGGGCCTCTCCCTCCCCCCCTCCCCCCGCGGCCACCCCCGCCCCTCTGATCCACCCCATTCCCATTCGCTTTCAGAGCCCCGGTGTACGTGTGCTCGGGTGTGTGTGTGTGTGTGCGTGCACACGCGCGTACCGACAGGGTTTGGCTCGGGTAGCGGCGCGAGGCAGATAAGAGAATTGCACTGTCAAGCCGGAATGATATATTTGACCAACATTTCCATATAACCCCCGCTAGAGGCGCTCGGCTCTTCTCGCGCATCACTCGCGGTGAGTCTCCTCTCTCTCTCTCTCTCTCTCTCTCTCTCTCTCTCTCTCTCTCTCTCTCTCTTTCTCTTTCTCTCTCTATCTCTTTCTCTCTCTATCTCTTTCTCCCCCTGTCCCTCCCCCTCTCTCTTTCTCTCTATCCGGCTCTTTTCACCCCCGTGCCCCTGCCCCCGCTAAGGAGTCACTCTCCGAGGAGCTTTCTTTCCTTTCCTCTTATATGCGGAATGAGCTTTTCATCTTTCCTCCCATTTCTCTCTATTTTCGCTTTTTACCTTTTGTTTTTCTCCACACAACGCCCTTTATCACATCTATTTATTTCGGATCCCACCGAGGGGCCAGTGCCCTTACTCTTCCTCTCTTAACAATCTTTTGCTCAATTGTGCTGCTCTAAACGTGCAATCGAATAAAATTGAAGGCATTATGAGATATTTAAGATTTTACCAGGAAAGATAAAATATTATTTTACCTTTAGATATACTTGAAAATTTATCTTTACATGAATTCAATATTCGTTTCAAAATTATTGGATTATTAATTTTCATTTAACTGTCATCAGTCCTTTACTTATACACAATTAACATAAAAAAATAATAAAAAAACAATCACACAGTTGGATTAATTCAATATTTTTAAGCACTATTGGACTCTTACAAGTTTATTTATTTTAACTCCGATCGACGTAGAGTACAACGATGAAACATACTTGAAACTAACCAGCTCAGCCAAAATATTCACCACGAAAAAGCTTTCCCGTTGCAAAATACCACTTTTCGAAACTCATTATTCTCGTAATTTCCTTACATTTCAAGTTGAGCTCGATTCTTCTACTTCCCTTTATTTTCGATGATCACTATTTACCCGAAACACGCGTCTGACGAAAAGTGAAAGACACAAAAGTGCACAAGTTATTTATTCCTCGTGCTCTCCATGTTTACGGATCAATGTTTGCGCAGAAATTCACACGCATGCATGTTTTATCCGAATTGGCTCGGCATTTACAATAAATCCGACGTTTTTAACACTTATTCTCAGACGAACAAAAAATAGTAGAAAAAGAAAAAGAAAAAAAAAAACAGCCAAGCGGGGTGGTAACGACGAGTAGGAAAAGATCCCTCATATTGCGCTCGCCCATTTTGTAAGGAAGGAGAGACCCTCGGCAGGGAAATTGTGGGACATCGAAGGGAAAAGCAATTGAGAAGGAGCCGGTACATCCATCACCCGAGGCCGAGTCGAATCTGCAATAACGGCGATTGACGAAGGGTCGATCAGGTCCGCGACGTCCGTATTACGATCGCATCGGTAATTGATCTCCGGGACTTTTCACTGGCGCCCGATATCACGTTTGGGAAATCTTTTAGCGAGCCCGGATCCTCTTTTTCCTCACGCGCCCATCGCCTTTGATGAGGCTCTTCGTGAAACTTACGAGAAGTCGTTGGATGCCAAGTGTTGGCCGTTCCCTCTGACGAATAACAGGTGACACCGTTTTCGTTTTGCCACGGAAGAAATTTAAATTTCCTCAGTTACCCTATTATGGAGGAGTTTTATCTGAATTTTTGAGAATAATAGAAATTACCGGATGATCCTTTGTCTTTTGTTGAATTAAGAAAGTACAATTTGTTTGCACATTTATCATTTCGGCGTTGTGATTTATTTCTTATACAAATAATTGCCTCTTCTCCATTGAATTAACATGATGTAGATATAAATGTACTCTTATTCAGTGTGTGCACATATTGATTTGTTCGCGCGGGGTTAAAAATGTAAATTACGTGCTCATTGAAAATCGAACACTACACTATAACCCAGTGAAGGAACGGCTGGCTTAAATCGTTACCCAATAAAAAAAATAAAAAATAATTCACATTCCATTGTTTACTTTTATCACAGTCGTTCATAAATTTTATAATGTTTACAATTTAATAATAATAAATAAACAAATAAATATAAATAATATAAATAAAAAAAAAAAAAAAAAAAAAAAACGTCATTCGCTGTGACATTTAGTGCGCAGTGTACATCAATATAGTTCGAGACAAGTAATAACGCTTTCGCGAGGACTTGAAAGAAAACAATCTCATAAAATAGACGCGGTAAAGTTATGGCTGGAAATTTGATTCGACGATGAATCTTAAAGACGATTAGCTGCTCGTGTTAAAAATACAGGCGTACCACGGAAGGCTCGTGATAAGTGAAAAGTATTTATAACCTACGGTCTTTTAAAACTTTTATTTACTTCATTCATCCTTTTCTACTTCTTGCCGCGCAACTAATATATCCTTCAAGTAACAAGAAGCTTCCGGTCCGACAGTCTCGTTATCTTTTCATTGATGCATTGCGTTAATAAATATGTCTTCCATTGTCGAGAGTTGCGAACGCAACGATCATTATTTGAGTTGAAGAGCTCCCAGTCAATGGTGGTCCTAATGAGAAAGCATGGAATTCGAACTAGAAATACCATAAATGTGCTGGCTGTTTCCGAGCGAATGTAGTAACTCTTTCGCGTATTGTATTTTCTTGCTTTTTTACCTCGTTTAATTATCGAAAACGCAATTACCAATAAAAATGCTCCCATTACTTATAAAAGTAAAATTTCATTGTAATCATTAAATTTGTTCAACGTTTATTATTTTCAATGAAACATTACACAAGGATTTTACCTTTACGATGCCATAAAAAATTTAGTAGGCGAATAATTTATTATTAAGAAATACGGGAGCTAATTATTACTGTACACGATAATAATACTCACTTTTATAATATCATCGTAATTTATGGCGAATTTAATATCACTAAGAACCAATAGCTTTTCGGCTTATCTAGCCAACCGATCAATTATTTTATTGTTATTATTCAGTCTGTGATTTTCAAAATCAAAGTATTTAGAGGGAATTCGGTTTTTTTGGTGCAACGGAAGCATCGCGAAAAAGTTTTCCCTCCCCGAGAAACATTTTTGCTCCCACTCTCGAGCGAAGCAAGAAACTAGCGGATACTGTAAAAGGGCGATCAGTTTTCCTTATCGTCCGTTGCGTATCTTCCCGCTCGCACAGACTCTTCTATAATTGCTTCTTTTAACTAAAATTCGAGAATTTAACTCGGAGCAAGCGTTTTCCCCTTTTTTACACGACTTTCTTTTATTTCGGAATACACCACCACGCACGAAGAGTGAAATCTCGAGTCTTTGCGCTCGAGCTTCGGCCTCAGAGACAAACTCTCGGTCTCCTACAAATGCGATATTTTAAATTGGTTCTTATAACTTTAAACGCGCGTTCCATCCTCGTCTCTCTTTCTATGCCTTTTTCCTCTTTTGACTGTTTCTCGTTTAATTTCTTTGTTTATCTGTCGCTGCGCACGAGTTTTTTCATTTATTCTTCCTGCACTCTTATCTGTGTTTTTTTGCTTTTTCCTCATTTATTCCCTTTTTACTTTTTATTTTTAACATCTGAATTATATATTTTTTTTCATTTTTCTTTCTTTTTTTCTTTTTCTTTTCTCATCTGCATATCACTCAAATGAAAATCAAATCAAAGCAATTTTAAATTTTTAAATTTTAAATCATCCTTCACTTGTCATTGGTTGTGTTGCTTGAAATGGTATTTTTCTTTTATTATTCTTTTTTTTGTTTGCTTTTTTTTTTTTTTTTTTTTTTTTATCGACCTCTTATGACGGCGAGCCTAAATATTCTTTCTGACTTGATCGTTGAACCATTTACAATTCATGTGTAGGTATGTGATTGTGGACCAAGGCTATTTCATTGCTTACTTACTTCACTGTAGGGAGAAAAGACATTTTTCATTTTTATTGGACGTAGGGAGTACTTTATTGTAAGTTTAATATGCACGACAATGTCAAATTTGGACTTTTCTATCTGAATCGCTTCCTTACTACAATGTCACATTAATACAGTTTTATATTTATTAATGATTATATTAAAAATATTAAAAAATTTGTTATGTTTTCAAAAAATATTATTTTTATAATTATTTATGTATTATATGAATAATAGCAAATTAAATATTATTTTACTGCTCACAATTATTGAATTATGTATAATATTATTAGATTTTAAATAAAATAATAGTTTACTGCTCAATCCATATATAATTAGACTACAAAATAATGATTCAGATTAATACAACATTTTTTAATACGTATATTCGAATCTTAACAGTAAATTAATTCTTTTAATCTTTTTGTCTTAATAATATATTAAACGATAAATAAGAATAAATAAGATAAACGATAACTAAGCTATTACCAACAAATATTTTTATATAGTTTGTGCAAGTGAATCTAGATAAAGATCAGCATCTTATTCTCTTTATTCTAGCAGAACTTGAAAAATAATTTTTACAAATTCGTGTTTGAGGTAAACATGAAATTAAGTAAGTCGACACGATATGCTTAACGTGCGATTCATCTGGATGAACTCTGGATGATACAATACTACAGTTAGTAAACTCTTGTAAGAACAGGGATATTTTTTTAATACCAATTTACTTGAAATTAGATTGCACGAAATTGTTTAACTGAGAATGGAGAAAATAAAAAGAGAAAGGTGTAAGAGTCAATTCCAGTAGTGTTTTCAGCACCAGTTTAAATGCGTCTACCGTAGACACTATCTAAATAGATCAGAAATGTGTAGGAAATGCTTAATTAAAGGGTTGTAGTAATGTCGAGAATAATAAGTTTTCTTGTAAATAGCAAAGAAAAATAAAAGTGTCATGAACCATGAGGAAATAAAAGTTACTTCTACTTGGGTATAATTTCACCGATCGATCGAATGGTGATTGATCTTATCATCTTTAAATTAGCAAGTGATCTTATGTAAAATAATCGAAGGGTGTAAGATCACATTTGTTGTTTTATTTTACCGAGTATATCATGTAATCTTGTAAGCATAAAAAAATTATTTAGTCTGGTTAAACCGAGTTTTATAGCTATTGCGCAGTAAAGGTTATTTGAGTGTGCTTAGTAATGTTGTTCGTTTTAGATAATCAATCAGAGCAAACATTTTGGATTTAATTTAAATTGACTAAACTATGTTGTAAAGACAAATTCGAGATCATCAATAAAAGTGTTATTGAAATAAAATGGATAAGACCGAAATCCCACTAAATCAGTTGCCCTTACAAGATACACACGAAATATTTAAGAGTATTAACTCGTATCGATTTCCGTTTTTCATCTCCTTGGCTCTGGCAGATGAATTATCGTCCAAAAGCATGAATTGAATATCAGTGTTTGTTAGGTATGAGTGTCTGTATTAGTGGGTTTGGTTCTTTCATCGGACTAGGGGGAGGGGGTGTTTGCGGGGGTATGGGGAGGTTTTCCCGGCGATGCAATCTTTGAAAGGAGAGTCGCGTCATTACGCCGCAGCGGAGATTCACGGGCCATTGCCCCTCTCTTTCTCCTTGTCCCCAGGTCTCCTAGTAGTCGGGCCGCGTGCAGTGTCAGGCGTCGGGGGTTTTGGACCCGTGCCTGCGTATGTGTGGGTGTGTCCATGAAGGCAGTAACGGCACTCCGGATTGAGAGCAGCCAATGACACATGACTCAACGCACGACAAGCCCATGCATCAATTTTTGCTACAGTGAGGGAGAAAAGTGAGAAGGCGGCAGGGCATCAACCTAGGGTGCTTTTTTCAAAATGAAACCTTCCACTTTAAGTATTTTCTTCGATTCTTTATGCAAGATTATCCAGTTTTCGTTATTTAATCAATTTTTAACAAAACATGGCTCTCTATCTACAGAAGTATTAAAGTATTAAAGTCACAATTGTACGAATGGTAACAATTTTATTGAAAAACAAATTGATCTTGGTCGTCAAATTAATTGTCAGCTTATATACTGATTTAAATTTTACGTCGTATTCGAACAATCCGTATTTCACATATTCCCATTAATAATAAAATCAATATAGGCAAATACTTTCAAAAATATCGGATTTATTTCATAAGCAAATATTGTTAAATGAAGGCTAATTAAAAGAGGAATAAAAGTCATCTTGTATTATTTCTTAACATTGTGTTGGTGTATCAGCATTTTTCAACTTTTTATTAGACTAATTAAGTTATAGGAGCGACGTTACAAATGCGATCATTTTCCAATGCACTATCAGGTTACTACATGTCCCATCTTGATCTTTTGGACTGTATCTTTGTTAACAAAGTCCACTTGGGTGCGTTTGTGAGCAGATAATATTACACCGATGTATTATAAGGTAAAAAAGAAAAAACAAAGAAAAACAGAGACTTGTAAACTCGTGAAAGTTAAGAGCTAAAAGAATTTTAATAACGGTTTATCACTTTTTATAAAGTCACGAAAATGTTCTTTATTCTTAATTATCACTCAAGTTATTACCGAAAGAGTAGATTTATTTTTAAAAAATTATCTCAATATTGATAGTAGAAACATTATAGTTTTTTGGCATAGAATACAAATAAATAGTATTGTATATTAAAATTTTTAAAATGACACTAAATTTTAATATTTTGATTTTTTTAAAAATTATAGTTACCTATAGGAGTATTTGGTAAATTTTTGTACAATAATTTATTGTGTATTTTTATTTGACAATACTAAAAATGAATGTCGATTATTTTAAATTTTATTTTACAAAAATAGTAATAAAAACAAAATCGTTTCAGATGAATTTATATGAATAAAAATAGAAAAATTGAAATTAATTTTATTGGTTGACATTTAACAAAGAAACTAATTTTATGCGTAAAATTTATGTAAAGTATGCAGAGAAAATAATTATTTTGATCGTCAAAATTATTAAATCATCATAAAGCGAGGGCATAAAGTAGAAGATTTCATAATAATATTGTTCGTACGAGAACTTTAATAATAGAGTGAAGATCTACTTGAAATTAGTCCCGATCACGATAAATCGAGCTAAAATCGTCAGTAGAGCAAACACTAGATCAAGGTCAGACTCGTAAAAGAGATATACAACATTAAGTGAGCAAGAACGAGCGAGTGATCCACACGGTCCACGATATTCTAGTAACTCTGCATCTCTCTTCCTTCCCTTCCTATCTTTCTCTTTCATCCAAACTAGAGGATCGATGATACCGGGGATGCCTGAGCGTCAATGGGGTTGCCCTAAACTCTGCGAGCTCGTAAACGCCAACGCGTAATGCCTCTCTTTCTCATTCTCTTGCCTTCTCTGTCTTTCTCAATATTATATGCGACTGCGCGCGAGACGAAGCGAGTATACCCGAGGTTTATTATCAGGGCCGGGCTCCCAATTAAGCGGCAGCAGCTGTGAAAATTAATGGAGCACGGCTTTTAAGATGTAATTGGGCACATTCATAACTGAGTGCACGAGTAGATGTAGAGGGTTGATCATGGAAGAGTCGAGTGAAAATTCAAGCTTTTCGCTCGAGTTTTCGCCATGTGTACGGGATCCTAGGCTTTTTATTTTTTTATTTTTGCTTTGAAAGTTTCAGGACACGCGAGGATAAAATTGTTCAAGATCGAATCGGAAATAAAACTCCATGAGTGATGCTTTTGGTGTGTGTGTGTTTTTTTATTATCGTCATTTAGAGAGAAAGCCTAATTGTGAAATGGACGCTTTTAGAAGTTTTCAAACTAACGAGGTGCTTTAACTCTTTACACCAAGAGTACCTTTGTAAAACTAGGCATATTTGTCAAAACATATGGTTACGGTTATAAAAAAAATATTTATTAGGTTTGGGATTTTACGTTAATAAAATAACATTAAGTGATTATTTAAAATTCTGCTGGCCACCCAATTATTTATCGATAAGACAGTTGTAAATCAGTGACAATATAATACTCTTAAGCTTCCGGAAAGGATTAAGCAAATCGATAAGGCGGATCGTAACAAATAAAAGCGAATAAATCTCCACATGCGAATGCTAGTCCACTTGAGGAATCTCGAAAGGACGATTGTGACCTTGACCGTTTTTGAGAGACAGGAGGGCTCTATCTTTGTCACCAGAGTAATAATACCCAGTGATGCGGGAGGTGCACTTTGAATGGAAGAAGTCGTAGGGCGCTTCGAGAGAATGCGAGTACCCTTGCAGATGGCAAGGACGATCGTAAACATTTCGTAAATTTGCTCCACAGGTGTGCCATCTCGTGGCAACTAAGCCATCTTCACGCGAGTCAAGACCACCAGCAGGGTAAACTATCCTATTTACCGTTTCCAACTGTCTCGTGTATGTAGAGATGATGACTTGACTAGATAGTTGTGCTTCCGGGATCTTGGGATCGTTCAAACGTTGCCACTTGGGGTTTCGTCAGGTCAGCGGGTTATCTTTTATTGCTCTTCCGTTATATTCTCTTTACACCGAAATAATAATAAGGTCAATTTTTAAATACCTTACCTGACATTACATTGATATCGATTTTCTTTTATGTAAACTTAGTTTATCGGGTTATTGTTTGTCTAGTTCACGCTTAGACTATAAATTCTCGATATCTTTATTTTGCAGGCATAAATGAAAGAATCGCTTTATTTACAAATGTAGACGCAATCCAAAAAACACAACAAAAAATTGAAAAAGGTCAAAGAACTTTTAAAATAAAATTAGAGCAATATTATAATAAGCCAAGTACAAATGAACCGAGTATTTAATCAACAAAAAGCAAGCAGACTGTTCGACGAGCAATATTTAATTCCTTATAAATGAGCTTGGACCATTCTGATTAGGCTTAAGAGTGTCGAGAAAAAAAGAAAAAGAATGAGAGCTCAGAGCGATACAGTGTGTCTATTCCAATAAAGGGCGTCGACGCTAGAATGAATCGCCGGATTCCCATCTCCGGAGCAACGTTGTAATTGTCCGGGCAATCATTAACCGGGATTATCTCACCCCGGTACCGCTCTTTGGTACTCACTACTCTCTCTCCCCCCCCTCTCTCTCTCTCTCTTTTTTCTCCTGTTTCCTGCCTCGGTTACTCTTCCGCTTCCAAGAATTGGTTGTAGCCGCAAGCTCACTGGAATAGCTTGCAAGAGAAAACTGTTCTTGTTTTTTCTACTGATGCGCGAAAAGAAAAACAAAACGGTAAATAATGGTACGAGAGATACACGGGAATCCGTGAAAAAGTACCGTGAAATAAAAATGTTTTTCCCGATGTTACAGGATCCTAAAATTTATTTGTTACAAATAATATGTTGCATTTCTTACTGTTATTTATCACATTTTCTTATGTGAAAAATTCCTTCGCAGTTGTTACCAGAATTTAATTTATATTTGAAAACTTTATCAAATTTAATAAAATAAGTTAATGTAGAAGACAATAGCCTAAGCTGAAGCAAGTATAATGTATCAGAAGCCATTGTTATATCAAAATTTAGAGATCAAAATAGAATGACAAATGGAAATAAATAAAACAGAGAACAAGCACTTGGCAAAATTGCGATAGCATTGCAACATGCGTACGCGAAATAATGGAGAAAGAGGAGGGATGGTTTATCGAGGTTTAATAGTCTTCTCAGAGCGTTAATTTATCCGAAAAGTGCGAGGAGAAAGTATTTCCGAAGATGTATTGGAATGGAAATGAAAAGGGCAAGGGGACGGAGTGGAAAAGAAAAATTTGACCACGAATACAAGGAGAAATATTAGCGGGAGGGGGTGGCGTGGGAGGCTCACGTACACGTCCCATAGAGCCGAGTGATGAAGGAGGTTCGTGGAGCAGAACCGGAGGCTGCAGGAGTCCCACGCCGGGTTTCGGTCTCCTTCCCCCCTTCCGCTTCCCCTTCCCCCGTCCCGCAATAATCTCCCGATCGGCGGCTCCACCTGCGTCACTCGCTTTCAACGCACCCACGAGAAACGTGTCGGCGACGGCTGAGCGCATTCACCGAAGGCTCACTCATCCACCATCCACCACCCAAACCCAAATCACAATCAATATTTCATCAAGGCACTCTTCCTTATACTACCCTCGCCTCCACCCCACGCCCTTATTCTCCTCCTTCTCATTTGTAATATTTTTCACTAGAAATAAGTAATCCCTTTGCTTGTTCATTGTTTACACATGAACACAACTTCGAATCTCGGGTGTTTCTTACACCTTTGCTTTATCTTTTTTAATATACTGTTCGTTTGATCCATTAAAAAACAGTTGATCAACGTGATTTTGGAAAATCGCATATGTATTTACAAAATGTGTAATAAACATGCAAAGTACAATGTAATAAATGTAACGTTAAAAACGGCCAGACGTAAACTTTATTTTTATCTCGGGTTCTCGTGTAAATCTCAAAAGCAATTTTGCTTTCGCCTTGATAGGAAGATTATTTATCACGGAATAAAAAAAAAAGAAAAAAAGTTTCGTTTACAAGCGAGCCAGAAAAAGTTTTTCGTATAACAAAATTCTAATTGGAGCAGCGCTGTTTAATGAGCAACCGAAGAAACGTGTTGATAACATCATCGCTAACAAAATGGAATTATTGATGAAGAGAACCCAATTTGGGGTATTACTCGTGTGTGACAAATTGTCCATCCTTGAAATGTGGAGGAAAAGTAAGGGTAGCAACATTATTCGCGTTATTCGTAGAGAGGAGGGCTATTGCAGCATTTGAGTCATTACTCGTCCCTAAGCGTCAGGAGGAGGCAACGCAACAGCGTTTACACCGCATAAACTCGTAACTCGTAACTCGTAACTCGTAACTCGCGACTCGAGCCTTAACTCTATTAGCAAAATGTGATGGAGTTTTGCGAGCGCGATTACACCCGAATCAGATGAGGACTAAACCCCGTCGGCCTTCTTCAATTCCCCTCCTCGATCTGCGTGTTGCCCGGGTCTCTGGAGAGACGGAAGTCGTGCGAAGAGGCTGGATCAGAATGGAAGAGTCCAGCCAACAACCCTTTCTTTCTCTGGACGCCCTTCGCCGCCGCGCGTGTATCGGCAGCTCTCAAAAGACGCGTCACGTGTCCTTAAACGCCCGTTTTTGTGCAAGAGAAATATTATGCTGATTAATTTATTGTCTTTCTTGTTTGTCACCGTGACTGGACGATGACAGACGTGTGCTTGTGTGCTGCCACAGACACGTTTCACGCTTTTCTGCCTTAATATGTTATTGTTTCGTTGCCATTCGCTCTGCTTTTCTTAGTCGACTGTGTCAGTGTTAACAGTCAGCAAACAACCATAGATGAAAGCCATGGAGTGACACCCGGATGTACGACAGATCACTACCACTTGATGACACTGCAATTGCTTCAAATACAAATAAAATTAACATTGTACACAATACTTTTCCGACCCACACCAAACATTATGTAATGGGAAGCAGCTGGGTTTTTTTTTTTAATAAATTTGAATCGTGGCATATCCAAGTCGGTTAATTTAAAGGGATAAAAACTCGTTTTGGGGAGGAGGATATTCCTTCCACTTCTGCAATTCACTTTCCGCGAGTAAACAAAGAGAGCGACTCGAAGTAATTCAGAGTCCTTAAGGAGTTCGGACGCTCGTAGGGCATTAAAGTCCTGCGGAAGGGCCGCAATTATGCTCTCGAGATTCATTCAAAGCGTGTCGTCTCAATGGACTCTGAATGGACGGAGCCTGTTACAGCTCGCTCGGACATTACCATGATAATTATCATTGTTGGTATTGACTGGGTAGAGGGACTCATAAATTAAAGGGGGTGGACTCTCGAAGGCTCGCGCCTCCTCGGCTCGCGTAGCTTCGACCTATAAATACCCTCTGACACCCGGTGGTCCAGCCTGGCGCACGTTGCCCAGCATTATTTAGAGGACAATGTGTCGCGCATAGAAAGTGCCCTAAAGCAGTCAATAAACGGGTCTTCGGGCCAAAATGAGCGATTCGCGTGGCCCGCTTCAGACCGAGCCTCAGATTTTGGGAAACTCTCCCCTGTCCAATCCCCGAACACTCGCTGTCATCTTTGACTCGGCTTCCCCTTTATTTATCGCGTACTT
Organism: Eupristina koningsbergeri; assembly: GCA_018907245.1. Taxonomy (NCBI): domain Eukaryota; kingdom Metazoa; phylum Arthropoda; class Insecta; order Hymenoptera; family Agaonidae; genus Eupristina; species Eupristina koningsbergeri. The sequence continues at coordinate 1,293,061 of JACCHV010000096.1, forward strand.
CGATAAAAAAAGTTTTTTTGCACGGAACTCTTGTCGAGGTGCTGCGATGTTTACGAATGTTTCGTTGATGCTGGCGTGGTTGTGACTGTGGCAAACTAAGTCCAACAGACTTAAATTTCGTCGAGTTGATCCGCAATATCATCGCTACAAATACTCACATTGCCATTCGAATACTACCTGAACCGAAGATTGACCCTCGGGAAATAAAATGGCGAATTGTTCTCCCTTGATTTTCGACGACGGTACAAGTTCAACAGTACCCCACTAACTCCCTACGTGATACGGCAGTTAAATGTCTGTATTAACGTCGAGATAATGAAAATTACAAATAGCTAAACGTGCTCTTTACCTTTTTTTTCTCTCTACGATAATATATTATTGTGGGTATCTAGAGGAGATTGAGCATCAGTCGTCGATATGGCTTCGAAATGGCATAATTCACCAGCTTCTGATTTATTATCTCCCATAGTAAGTTTTACTATGAATTCTTTGGGGTTCTGATTACTGTATCACCCAATTTTAGGAACTTATCAAATTAGCTTCAATATTTTGCTACTAATTAAAAAAATTCAATGCCAATAAATTTACTTTATTGCAGACACAAATTTATGATTAGTGTCCAATGAAATGAATTTACAAATAAAAAAATTCTCTACTTCAAATTGCAGACTTTAAACAAATGCATGTTTCTTTTAGCGTAACACGATAAAAAAATATTATGTGTAATATATGTTGCTATTTAGACAAGTATCTTTTGTAATGAATTGGATTTTTTAAATAAAATGTTTTCTAACATAGAACCTTTAGTAATTCAATAGTAACATTTTTTATTTTAGAAAATAATAAATAAAATATTTTGCAAAGTTAATACGTATTTCTATATATTAAGAACATAAATAAATGTCCATTAAACAATATTCCGCTTTAATACTTTAATAGTTTTTATCAAATTGATTGACTTTGTGTAGTGGAGAGTCTACGTTCAATCAAGTGTTAATGAAGTTCGCTAAAAATGTCAATTTTTAATTAAACCCACTTAAATGAGAACATCGAAATCCAATATATAATTCAATACAGTTAAATCTGCTGTGTTTTCTTGGCCGAAATCTTTCTCTCTCGCTCTCGTAAATCTCTCTCACTCTCTCTTAGTCTCTTCTATCTGTTCGTATATCCTCTCATTGGATGCGGGCGTCGGTGGCGGAGGCAGTCGACACAATGCTTTTTCATTTCCCCTATTTAAAGCCTCTGGCAAAAGCCACGGCTACACTAGGAGTAACAACACAACAACAATAACAACAACAGCAACAGTGGCGGTGGCAATAACAACGAGGACGTCGGGGACGATGAAGAGAAGCAGCAACATGGCGCCACCGAGCTCTCGCAAAATTAGTTTTCCAGATAATCATCTCACGGTATTGTTGTTTTACCTCATTGGGAGCATTTGTTTTCTCTGTCTCTTTGCTCGCTACTTCTCTTTCTCTCCCCTCTCTCCCTCTCTCTCTCTCTCTCTCTCTTTCGAGGAAGAAATATAGAGAATCGCAGGCGCGCTCGTTCGCCTATTTGCATGAGTACAAACGAGGTTCGGTTTAAAGTATGTATGAGCACAGATTAATCCGGAGCTGGAAGACATTCCTTGATAAGGAAGGTAATTTTCGCTTTCCACCGATGATGGACGAGGCTCTCGATGCTTTTCCATCTGACTCGCCCTCTCTTGCAGAACTCGCACACGTGAAATCCTTATGGAGCTTCGGGAATTTCCATTTTCGGTCTCACGCACTAAATAATCCCAGTTGCGGCTTAAAATTCTTATTTTACCCAAATACTCTTGAAATATCTATTCCCAGACCTTTTATTTGATCCATAACAGCTTTAACTTCCATGAGGTTCATTATTTATTTCATTTTATTTATCTTTGCTGCAATTGTTAGTCGATATTAATAGGTACTGTGAGCATTTTATCTTTCAAATACTTTAATAATGCAAAATTTATTCTAAACTATTTTATACCGTCGAATAATAATCATTATAGCACAAATTTAAAAACAAAACACGATTTAATTAAAAATAATAATTGAAAATTAACGAGTAAATTATTTTTGAGTAATCTTTTCACTTTGTACGAAATCAATTCTTATTTTACATTATTAAATAAAATTTCGTTAGCTTTGCTTTCTTTGATCTCAGCTTTAATTAAAAAAATTTTATGGAGAACATTATTTATGGGTTTTGCATTTTCTTGTAATATTTTAATACCTTATTCAACATATTTATTATAAAATTGTATAATTACTTATTGATCGAACAATTTTGAAATACAATAGTCCTTATCCTTCCAGAAATTACATCAGCGTAAGTAAAATGACAATGCTTACATATTTGCAAAGCTTTTTATAAGAGCTTTTCATAGTGTGCAGGAATCCGAAAAATTGTCTTTTATTAAGGTATATCTTCCAAATTATTATCTCGTTATCTATTTGATTTTTCTTCATCGCTGCTGTTTTGTCCTCTATGCCTGTTTTGCCTACTTGGTTTCTTCGGCTCAGTTTTGTTCATCATAGGAAATAAATTTAAAGAATAGCTAGCGGTATACAGAGAAAAGGAGAGAAAGTGGAAACTGAAAAAGATGAAGAGAGGGTTGGCGCACAACGTTTACTCGCTTTGCGCGTGTACGTGTCCCTAACCCCATAGCGAGCGAGTGGTGATTAATGTTGCCGAACAAATTGTCTAGAAAAACATGTCGTGTATGGTGTACAACCCCTACGGCTTCCCCTGCACGATTGCTGCACCCTTTATCTCTCTTTCAGGGCTTCTTCTGTGTATAAACGTATCTAGAGAGAACGCATCCCCTCTGTCCTCACACCTTACGCGGGTGGCTCGGCCAACGAAAATCCTTTTGCGCGCATATATGTATGTGTATGTACACGCATACACGTGTAGACGCGCGTATACGTATACATGAGCTTATACTACGGGTATGAAACTGTACGTGTGAATGAGTACATACATTACGCAGATGATATCGGCATAATCGGATTTACTTCGACTTTGCTATCAACGTTCGACCTCAGCCAGTCGAGTAATTAGGGAAGTTACCCCACCGAATAACGAAAAGAGAGAGAGAGAGAGAGAGAGAGAGAGAGAGAGAGAGAGAGAGAGAGAGAGAAAGAAGTGTCGTCGAGACTGATTTTCAACAGCTCATCCGAAAGTCCAGGACAGATGATTCGCATTCCTTAATTGGAAACGCTCAGAGAGAAGCTTTGATTTAAAAGACATGTCGGTATATCTATGGTTTTGTTATTTTTAATATTCAATTCTATTAAATGTATACTTTTATTCACTCAAAGATAATTAAATAGATTTATTCTATTTTATATAATTATTTATATATAACGTACACCGTATTATACTCAAAAACTGTGAGGCATCACTAGTAATTTTTATTCTTTTCAACTATTACTACAAATAATTAAAGCCTAAACAAATTATTACATAATTTTTATGAAAAAATTAAGTTACTACGTGGTTTTTAAATTTTTTAATTTAACAACTACAATAGCTATCATGATATCAAAGTTTACTTTATGGTTAATCACATAAAATTCCCGCTTAAATTTCATTTTTATAGCGAAAGACCATATTACGTACTAATATTCATTAAGTTGTTTAATTATTGTATCTTCATCAATGTTAACTATATTATCATTGACTTTTATGTGTATAATATTTTAAATTATTCTTTTTTAGACTAAGATTCTTCTTTTAAGAAAATATTTTAATCTTTCATATGTTTTTCTGATTGTGTACTCAATTTATATTACACACAATTTTAAATTGTCCATCTGTATCTACTTACGTAATATACCATTTTTTTGAAAAATAAGTTTTGCTTTTAGCTTAGGACATGCGTATAATCCTGTGAATAAACATACTTTTAAAAGACAATCCCAGGTAAAAATAATTCCTACTAAAATAATGGCCAACGGTTAGGCTGTAAAATTAAATCGGGGAATTTTTCGAAGGTCTACAAAAAATTAGGTTGTCGCGAGTGAAGCACCACGGAAAAAAAGATGTCTAGTACCAAAGTGCCGCAATTTAGCGTCACTCACATCCTTCATCTCTCAATTGCCGCGTGTATCCGCATTCTCGCATTTCATTTCGATTCTCAGTTTGCTAGGGACTTTAGTGCATCCGCGTTTCGCGAAGCCACGTTTACTCTTGTCTGGCTCTGGCCCTCGAGAGAGAGAGAGAGAGAGAGAGAGAGAGCCGTCGCATAAAGCCGAGATTTTATTGCAAGCGGATTCAAATTCCGCGATTGGACAGTCTTATTGCGCGCGCAGCCGAAAAGAATGGAAAAAATAAACGAGGAAAGGGAAGTTCATGCGAAGGAAAGGCCAAATGAAACAGAGGACAGAAAGCAATGAAAAAGAAGAAATAAAGTAGATGAAACAAACAAAAAAACGAAAAAGCGCGGTAGCGAGAAACATGAAGAGCCAGGGACTTGGAAAAATATAAAAAAGGTGTCCCGTCACAACTGCGTGCAAGTGAATGCGATTTTTCGCGTTAGCTCATAAACCACCCCGTGTATTCTATTTTGCATGTGTGCGCGCATGAAAATCTCAATTTTTTTATCGTTCTCGCACTGCCAACCTTAAATCTTCCGCAGTGTGCGGAGTCGAGCAAAAGGAAAAGGCTGTCGCGCGCTTTCCGCAGTTTTATTGCCAAAGAGAAAGATAGCCGTGGAGAGAAAGAAAAATATAGGATAAATGAGAGGGAAAACAGAGGGAGAGGGAATCGAAAAAATGAAATGAAATGCTTCTTTCAATGGGAAAAGGCTTCTTTCAAAATTTCCTACTTTGTATTCCGTGTAGGCGAATGTGCTCGTAAGGAAAAATTCTTACTAGATTTTCCCCAAAATCAAATCAGACCAAAAGTTGTCGAGATCAATCAAATATTTATATCAATTTCTTTTTAAGATTATAGACATTAAATTTTATTTCTCGTTATACGAATAATGTGTCAGCTACGGTGATTTAAAAAAAAAAAAAAAAACAAATATAATTTTATAAAAATTATATGTGGTAAATTTCATCACTTGTTATACCTTATCTTAAAGAATAATTTAAAAATAATAATTATTAAAAATATAGTTATGCGATCAAATATTGTTTTTTTTATACATACTTCAATGAAAATATTGTTGGAATTTTCTTTAATTCTATTGAATATTTATATTTAAAGTACCTGAAATATCTTTAAATTTTAATATTAATCTAATATTAATTGAATGATAATTCATTTACTGTACATAAAGTATGTTTCCGTGACATAAATGCATCGCTATTATAAATTGAAACAAATATTTATTTTATTGAATTGAATTTCTCACAAATTATATTCATTGAAATTCCAATATTTAATTTCAAGATCATGTTTATCTAAAATTTACAGCGAAGAAAGATATCACAGCTTTTATGGAGTTTAACGACTTGGAAAATAAGAAGAATATGATTTGACAACTAATAACGTTTTTCTGCATTATTAAATTTTAATAGACATTTTCATTGCTATAAATAAACACTAATTTTAATGTAGCTGATAGATACAAGCAAGGGTATCAAGGAAATTTTTGCAAAAAATCTTTTTAAGAAATATACGGCACACATTTCTCAAATACATAAGATTGTACATTTTATAAAGACGACATAAAGCACGATATTCGCACGGAATTTCACGCAATACTGCTTTTTAAGAGGAAGCAAATGGAAGTAAAAACGGCGTGGGAGGGCATTTCGAAAAACACGAGCAACCTTTCGAGATGCGAGCAAAGATTCGAGTATCAAGGCGAGATGCCTTGGAGGACCCTCGACGCTTTCCCTTGCACTCCGTCTCACTCCCTCTCCCGCTACCGGTCAATCTAAACGACCTCTTCTTATCTCAACGAGACGTCTTTATGCGCCCGCGCGCCACGTGCCTCGGGAACTAACCCAACCCTGTAACACGCTTTTCCGTTCCAAAATGTAAATAAAAGCAAATTAGCCGCAAGCCATCCTCCATTCTTTCGGAATCCTCCGTTATGGGGCTTCTTGATGAATGAGAGCCCGAAGGGAGGAAAGATGAAATTGTCGGTGGGATCAAGTTGAGCGTAATGGCCGTTACGCGGCGGCACCCAACAACATCCGGAAGTCGATTTTCCAAAGTGCCGATTGTCAGCTGGGATTATCACGTGCGTGTAAGGAGATTTTCCGAAACGAACAAGGACCAAGGGGATACTTTTTTCACACGTGAAACGGGCATTTCGAAATAATTGCGTCTCGAGAGAATCCCCCAAGAATTAGATCAAAAATATTTGAGACAAGGAGAATCTGACGCTCAATTCATCTCGATATATCTATAAATAATTGAAAAATAACAATGACGAATTGTGTAAAAAATGTATAAAAGTAAGTTGATTCCTTAGTTGGTTAAAGACATTATTTGAACGCAGTGACAAATCTTCAATTCATGCACTGCATTGCATCTAATTTTTAGTTAGGTCATTCAAATTTACTTATGACCAACGTCATTGATAGATAACGAAATTATTACGTGCGAGGTTATTTCAACAAACTCGAGTGAAAGCAATTTTTAGCTTATGCGTTGAGTGACAACGACAAGATAACTTGCACTTGCTGTCACATTCGCTCTTTCACAGTTGGAGCTGCTCGGAAACGCGTGGTTCATCCATCGACAACCGGACTCCTGGATCCGATGGAACCCTACGAGACTCTCTTCCATACCGTCGAGTTCCTTGTGCAAAAGAACAAGTGGCGAAGGGTAAACGGTCTGGGAGGTCGGCGACGATGACGATTCGGACGGCAGTTTATAACTGCGTCAGCAGTTGCTACATATAAAGTGTAGCCGAGTCCCGAAGTTTAAGAGACTGTTACAAGCTGACGCCAAGCTCGAGGCTATCGGGATCACCCTCGGCACCTCCGAGATGAGCCGGGTCCGGGCGAGAAATGCTGTGACAATCGACTTAGTCAAGAGTGTTCGGAGCGACAGCTGCGAGACCAATAATTTTCCTGGGAACAGAGCTGCCCGGGAGGGGTGACAACCTTCTCTGACGGGGAGCCACGCGTACCCGGGATAACCTCCGCTCCAACTGGTACACCCACGCCGTCGAAGCTGCGCCGGGGCTGCACTTTACAAGTCCTGGCGATGGCTTACGCGATTACCGAACCACCGTGACGACGTAACTTCTCTGCTTTACGCTGCTGCATTGCTGAGGAAGCGAGAGCAAAGAATAAGAGAGAGAGAGAGAGAGATTAAAATCATGGGAAGCATACTGTCGCATAAAGTCTTTGCAACATCGAGTCGATCAATCATTTTGGCTTGATTGTCCGCAAGCAAATGGTAATTGATGATGCGAACATTCGTCAAAATGGGCTGCTCTATACGAGTTTAAAGAAGTGGTAACGATAATTAAGGAAGGCGTCTGATTTGATTCTCTTTATAAATTTAAACTAAAATCCATCTCATGTTTAATAATAATTACACGATGTTACTGGCGATTATTGTAATATAATATTTTGAATTTTAATATTCATGTGGTATTGCGTGTACGTATATTCTAAGATTGAATAAATTATAATGGCATAGCAAAAGTTCTTGCTTATCCAGAGCTTTAAGAATTATGTTAATAATAATAAACTTAATGTTCGATCAAAGATTAATTTAAACTGCATTTTCGCGGAATGTTGCAAAATCATATCTTAATTTTAAAAAGGGAATATTTGAATAAAGTGCATATTCGTCTGGTGCGCATGCTTAGGACGCAGCATATCCAATCAAAGTAGTAATTTTCAGGTTTTCAACACCCTGCAGACACATACTCGTAAATATCGCATAATGCGAAAGATATCATCGAGACCATAATTCTCCGGGACTTGGCTTCATCTCGATAATTCACTATTACAATAAACCAAATTCACCTCTCCATCCTTCTTCCTCACTAACACGCAACTTCATGCAAATCAGAGACAGAAGTGCTTATTGTTGGATATAAGTAAACAATAATTCGAATCTCGTTGTAGGTGATGGTGTGAGCGATGTTACGATTTCATAAATTACGTTTATAGGATTAAACTGGAGTAAGAGGACCCGCCGTGGAGCGACGCTGGAACATGGAGGTACGAATGAGGAGGGGAATACGTGCAGGTCGATACGTGCAGATGCGTTGTATGAAGTATACATTGGGGGAGGGGGGGGGAGTGAGGTGGACGACAAATGCGTGTGCGATAGAGAGAGAGAGAGAGAGAGATGGGGGAGGGAGGGAAGGCGGCGGTCCACGGCACCGTCCACCGATCACAATTTCGCCGGGCCGACCATTCATCACGTGACATGTGCTCCGCTGCCTGGTTATGCACGTGTTACCCTAATTGCACTGATTAACCAGCGACCTCGTGCAACACGGGCGCCATGACGGAAACGAACCATTCTCCAGCTTGTACATTACGATGGGCAGAAGCCGGGCGAGCCCATGCACACGCGCATTTCCCAAAGTCGACGTTAATTGTGATTAGAGGCACTCGAGCTCCCCCTCGCCCCTTTCCCCTCCCCCGGCCTTTTAACTCCCGGGCATTTTTCGCTAATTTTTTTATGCGCAATATTCGCTCGTGCGAACTTTTATCCTTTGTTCCTTGTTTTTCAGTTACTCTTTTGAATATTGCATCTCGCAATATGCGATCTGATGGTTACTGCATTTGAAAATTAATGTTTTTTGCGCTTGGTGCGATAGAACGTTAAAAGTTGTGTTAGCTTGGTTGATTGAAATTTTGATCCAATCACTCTTTCAACATTAAATAACACGAGCCGATTATGAAAATAAATTTGATATTATCGTTATTCCGCTCTTTGGTTTACATCAAAATTAAGTTGTATTAAAATTTCATTAATATCCAGTTCGATAAAGGATATTGAAGACGTTTACATAATCAGTCTACACAAGCAGTCTTGCAAATTCACAAAAAGAAGAAAAAATTGATAGAAATAACGAAATGAGAGCGACACTTTCAAAGGAAATAATTAAAAAGAATACTTTCAATTTAGAAGAATTGAGGGCAAAGCTAACAGATATAAATAACGTATTTTAATAGTTAAAATGAAATGAGAAAAAGTTTGTCGAGTAGGAAAAAGGCTCGGCGACGCACACGAGGGAGAGAAAATTGCACGTACAGCTCGCGCACGAGATAAAAACAATTTGGTCATTTTGCCGTGCCGTTATAGAAAATAGTGGGAAAAATCGACAGAGCGGGTCTCGATGTGTGTGTGTGTGTGTGTGTGGGTGGGTGGGTGTGTGTGCGCGCGCGCGCGTGCGGGTGTGTGCGAGGAGGAAAAGGCAATATCGATCCCGGATTTTTGTTTCTTCCATGCGCCTCAGCGCTCGTCCTTTTATTGGTGGATTCGACCAAGTGCGCCCATCAACATCGGCGCGCTCGCTCTTTCGCCATTGAACGGCGGTTCCAGCGACGTTATCGCACTCGCGTCCCGTGGAAAATTTACCGACGATCCCGGCAAAACAATTATATAAATTCCGGGGTGAATTTTCGGAAAAACCGTTCGCCAGCCATAGATTAAATGCAGAGTCACCCAGTTGGCGAGCTCCCTCGGCTGCTGCCAGACCGTTTCCACGCTGGGAAAACTCGACGTCGCTTTCCTGCGCGACTAGGCAAAATGGAAGGAGTGCTAGCAAGGAAAAAAGGAACAGAGAAGAAGGAAAGGAGAATTTATGAAAGGAATAGAAAAATCGACACCGAGGGGTGAGGGACCAAACGAAAACCGGAGAAAATGTTCTATCAAATCCTTAAAATAAAGTATATACATTTATTTTCTCGATGGAAATACATTTTTTTACTTTTATTGATCTATTAATTATATAGAAATATAATTATTTATATAAATTAGTTAAAGTTACTTGTAGTACGTTATTAATTTTTTATACTTAATAACATAATTTGATAAAATCTAATAATTTTAAATGAATTATAATTGTACTATAAATTAAAACCAGTAATTTTATTACCTTTATTTTAATCAACGATTACTGTGAGTCTATAAATCTATTGAAATATCCATTTAAATTGGCTTTAGAAAATTATATTACATTTTAAACGTGATTGAAATGAATGAAAATTTCAACGCTTGATTAGAAATTAAAATAACATTTAAGAAAAGATTAATGGATCGATGGATGTACATGCAAGCATACACACAAATAACTGATGAAATTCCATTATATATGTTTTATTCAACTAAATTAACTATGGCTACTAACTAAATAAAAATAAAAATTTGTGATAATTCACGATACATTTGTAATATAATTTTGGAGATGATAGTAAACGTACATCGAGGAAGCTTTTCTTTAAATGAAAATTAGGTTTTCGTTGGACTAAATGTTATTGATTTTTACATTAGCTCAAGCTACAGATAAAATATCTTTTAAATTTTGAAGAAAGTCTAATCATTAATTCCTATGGAAATTCGCAGTCTGGTGGGTTGGATGCTTGTATAAGCTTAAGTGCAAGTAATTTGATTGAAACGTCCAAAGCTGCGATGAGGAAAACAAAGAAAATGATGCCTGAGAGATAACAATGGGTACGAAGATACCAATGACGTTGGTTAAATTGGGCCTCGAATGGGCACGATTGTCCGGATCGGATCCAAGATCCGACTTGCATTACTCTAAAATCATAAATTTTCGATGCTCTCCAACCCGGATATTTGCTTGGCTTCAAATACGCTTCAATGTGTACATCTTCCCTGTGGAAATTTTTTTAAACTTCACACGTCAGTGCCTATATATCGATAGACTAAATGGATAATGTGGATTCGTTCTAAATGTTCAGCTGTTTTTTTTTCACTATGACATTGCAGATATAATTATTCGGTTCGTGGATGAAGAATTAGAAGTAGTCATTGTTGGTGCATGAATTGCAAGTTTCGCGATTTCCGGTGTAATTCTAGATATTTGCTTTGAGAATTAATAATTTTTAAAAAATCATACCTTTTTTGAAATTATTATTATCCTAAGTTTCCTTACATTAATCACATGTGTTAGCATATGGTTTTGCATGTACAAATATTTATAATTCCTCAAAGTATCTACTGCTTTTAATCCAGATAAAAATCGTCCGTTATTCTCTCTTTCTCGGATGTAAATAAAGATTACTCTGATATGGAAATTGTTTTTGATGTCCAAGCATTAATCATGCGACTTTTAATAAAGATTTAAATTAAAATACATAAAGAAGAAGCTGAGAGGATTGAAAATTTTTTTCCGACATCGCTTTAAAAGATGAACTGTCACTGAGAAAATGTTTTCGCACACCCACTTGTACTACAGCCATAAAACAAAATTAGAAAAGACATTACGCGGTCACACGCTACCTACTTTCTTCAACCCTCTCGTTCTTTTTAATTCATTTTCTCTTTGTCTCTCTCTGTCTCTGGTGAGCGTCACCGAGCTTGTTCAAAACATACAGTATGCGCACTAGTGAAATTGATTACTAATAGTACTTTGGGCATAGCCTCCCTTCTCTCTCTTCATCTCGCCCCCTCGCCAGAGTACACTTTCCTGCAGTCGGCCCTGCTGCCGCAAGCTCTCTCGCGAGCACGATAATGATGTTTTGATGCGAGTGAGTGAGTAAGATAGATAGAGACACAAGAAGAGAGAGAAATCACCCTTTCCATGCATATATACACTATAGTTAACTAATGGAAGCTTCTCGATAATTGCATACAGTCGCTCCTCTCTCCATCTCGCCTCCTCTCACGTACCCCATCTCACTCTTTCTCCTGGTAACGATTCATAGATAGTTTAACGTGCTTGTCGTAATCAGTACTTCCTGAAATTCGTTGATTTGATCCAATGGAATGTATTCATTGGCTCATGTACATTATAAGAAATAAATATTTTACTCGTGAAATATCAGTGAAAATAGTAATGCAATAGCGAAACAATTTGTTTTATTCCAAGTTGAATTTCAAATCTTTCCTCATCATTTATAAAAATACATAATTTGAGAAACTTTGATACTTGGAGAGCACTGTGTTCGTGTGCTAGTATATCATTAATACAAACAAAAATCTAGTGTGATATTTCATTGAGTAATTCAAGTCTATACAAAGGCTCTACTAAGAGTGTCGATTTGAATTAAAAAAAGCATGACCGATCCTAATTATGTTGTAAAAAGGTAAAAAAGCGCTCCCTTGATTTTAATTGACACATTTTCAGCTCATCAATGTGTTTGCCATTCCATGTTCGACCATACTCAGACGATTCCCTACGTGCGCAGTCGAAGGCCCGAACACATTCGTGTCACATTCGGGAGGCTGTCGCGTATTATTCATATATGCATACAGTGTGCACTAAATTTAGTCATGGTGAAGGAGGTCATGCAGGGGACAATTCTCCGCATACATACACACACTGTAATCCTGAGTTTTATGCCTTTTTTACGCAGAAGCGTCATATGCTCTTGCCTCGCCTCAATTCTCCATAAAAATACATCCTCCACCGCCTTCACTTCCTTCGCCATCATTATTTCGTTTATATTTCATCCTCTTTTACAAGTTCATATTTTACTTCTTCCATGTTTTTCCTTCTTTTTTTTTTTTTGTTGAAAATAAATTGTTGATCGAGTTTATTTAAAATAAAAATAAAAAACAATTTTTAATCTTGCTTATACTGTCATCGAAAGCATTATGAAACTCATTTTATGATTAAATCCTTTATAGAATTAAATATTTATTTTTAATAAATAAAAGTATATTGTTTGAAATATAAATAAAAAAATTTTAATGCATAATTGTTTACTTATAAAAAAGCTACATATATAATTTGATTCATAGCGATTATAACAAAAGCTTTCATATTAATTTATCAAACTTATATTTTAAATACTTGCTCAAAACTTGGTTACCATTAGAAAAACCAATAATGATAAAATTAACGAATCTATAAGAAAAATTAATTATAAAATGACCAAGTGTTAAGTATAATTGGAAATTGAAAATATATTATAAAGCTTCAAACCTGGACTGTCAGTCTTTCAACTATATAAGGATATAACTTTAATAAAAGTGAAGAAGGAAGATTGTTCAACAGTTTCAATTGAGACTTGTACGATAGCATTTTACAATAATCTCTTGACTTTTTTGCTGTCATATCGATATCGATATAATTTCAAAAATAAATTCCTTTAGTTTACTGTAATCAATCCGTAAAATCATTCGTTTTATATTGATCGCAAAACAAAAAAAATAATAAATAATGTTTATTTTAGAACGATTACATTTTCCCCTGCATATTTACTGATTATATATGTATACTTTTATTATTAATTCATATTAAAAAAACGTGCACCGATTATTTATTAATAAATACTATAGATATTTAACACTGTCATTTAAATATTTATGTTTCATATAATTTGTAGTACCAACAATAATATGAATAGATCATTGAGCATTAGAAATGTAATCTAATACTAATGAAAATATAAGTTGGCAAGCTGTTAATTGGAGTATACGCATTATGCAATTAACTTCATATGATATAGCTTAAGTTCTTAATAACAGTAATAGATAATATAACATGCATCGATGACACAATAATAATTTTAAAATTATTCAAAAAAACATAATTTCAATTCATATTGGCATAGTCTCTCAATCTCATAAAGTGCATAATCTAAAAATAGATACCTGAGAATTCATTCGTAATAATAAAAATGTGGCCAAAGCTGAGGCGAAGATGAGTTTAGGAAGAGAGTTCAGAAAGTGAACTTTCAAACGAAAATGGAGGAAACTTCTCGGGTAAGAGTGGACTACGCCAAGTTATTTTAACTGTAAAATTTTATCGGCGCCTGTCTAGGAGTTTTCCGGATCCTAGAGCAGGGCAATATTTCGTTTAATTCGTTAGTTGCGGAGGTTCTGCATTAACGCAGATCGCGGAATGGGTGGCCGACAAAGCATTTGGGGCGATAATTTAATGTCGACGTGGCCGGTAGAATGCGCGGGTGGCGGGGGAGGGGGAGTCAGCTGCTCCTGACATGCAGCCTCCGCTCCGATGGAGTGCCGGTGCGTCAGGAAACCGCTCGGGAAGGCTGCGAGATTAAGGGAGAGCAGGGCAAGATTGGAAAAAGTTGGGACGAGAATCTCTTTTTGTAAATTCCTTTGACGTCTCTGGAATTATAGGACTATTATCAACGCGATATTACAAGTATTCGACATTTGTTATTGTTTCGAGTTACTTTTGAACTCGCGTTGTGTTGATTGATTCTCTTTAAGAATAAATCCAGTTTAATTCACTGTAATTAAAAAGCATCCGTCAAATTTTTAAAAATAAACGAAAAACAGAATATCAGGGGGGGGGGAAATTTCTATTTCAATTTTTGGAATTACAATGCGCGTTTCTCAAAATGTGACTCTCACTGTACACTGTATACTGTATCTTTTAAGATAAAAAATTCATGTAGCAAATGATAAAGTAGAGTAGTTTTTAAAGTAGAGGTGTCTCGCCCAAAATTTGCAGCCACATATAAAATAACACGTGAGCTTGCAAGGAAAATAAAAGGGAAGAGCACAACAAAATAATAGAGGGCGTTCACACATCGTCAGTTTCGAAACGGCCACGTCTATTGTACGCCTCCAACCCTCGCGCTCGTCCTCGCAAGAGTCTCGGTCGAGATGCCAACGTATTAACGTGATAATAGAAGCCATCGGTACGCGTTGCTGCCTCTTTATAAACGCGGATTCAATAATTATTATTCATAACCCACACCCAGTGCCATCCCATTTCCACCTAATTCTCCATCCAGCCGAAAGAGCAAGCATTTCTGCAATGGATGAGAGGAGGGAGCCGTCCAGGCGTAAGGAAATCGGGACAAGAAGAAGCCAAGTCTACGCCGCAAAACAAGAGAGGCCAGGGCCTCTTTTACTCTTCCTCCCTTTCCGTTCTCCGTCTCGCTCGCGCGCGTGCTATCTTCTTCGCCAGAGGGAGAAGGCCGAGCGGCGAGTAACTTAGGAAGAAAGGAGAGAGTTAGAGAGGAAAGGAAGGACGACTCTGCTCGAGTCAGTCGAGCGGAAACCCAATCACTTCCGGCGTCTGCACCCATTAGGGCGCCGCGACGCTGACGTTGGCTGACGTACAGACCTTCCACCATTTCGTCCCGCGGTGAAGCTCCCACTACTTCAACTTCTTCTTTTTCTTCTTTTTCTTCTTTTTTTTTTTGTTTGCGCGCTCGGCAATGGAGAAGTCGACGGACTGGCATGAAACGCAACCACAAAGCCATTGTCGGGTTTTCCGCTTATTTGTGTGCACAAGTACTAATGATGTATCACAGAAGATTCTTCTTTATTAAAGGACACTATTATTATTCCGACGAATTTGAGGTTTTTCTGAAAGGTCAGCGGATAACGAAAAATTGTCCAACTTAATGGGGATGAACTTGCGATGTTTTGTCGGTCTATTATTGGTTTTAATGAGAAAGCCTCTACAGTTTCCCGTCCAAAATCTTTATTAACATGAACATAACATTTATTTTATCCTTTTGAAACTTTGCTTTTTATCGTTGAAATAAATTTTGGTGTAAATCTAAATTCAAACAAATACAATTTAAAAACAAAGACATCGAATTGAAATAATAATGAATGATGCTTGATAAATAATTCATTATGATTCATAAATAAGTCAATAAAATAATACAAAAAATTTAAACCAATTTAATTTTATTATTATGCATTTTAACGATATACTATTTTATTTGTTTAGGTTCATTAATGCGAGGCGTAGAATTGTTCAACCTATGATAGATCAGAGCAATCGAGCCGGTAAGTCAAAACCAATATTATCAATATCAATTTACACAAACATACTACATAACACACAATATTGTTCATTAGTTATGATAGTTCTTACGAATTTCTAATTATAAATTATTTTAGACAAGAAATTAAGTTTGTCTGACATACATCGATTATGACTACTGAAGTAGGTTTAAAGAGAACTATTATTATGACACAATGACTTTCAAATGCAGAATTAGTATACTTGAATTTATAAAGTAAAATATTTTGTGGCTAGTAACATATATTTATAGTTTTGAAATAAAAGCAATATAGTATAATAAAATTAACTTTTCATATTTGAGACAATTTCTGTTCGTAAGTTTTAATACGTTTTAATAAGCCTCTCCACTCCAATAAGTATTTCAAACCAATGATCGAAATCTATAACAATCATTATAATAAAGCTAATCAATAATAAATTTGTCGGGTTGCCATCGAATATATTTCGCCAGTAAATTTACAAAAGCTGCACAAAATTTTGAGTTTAAAGTAAGAAAAAATGCAAAAGTATAAGCCATAATCATCGTCTTGGCTGGTACGTATGTAATCCAGGAAAAACGGCATCTTTACGAGGTGGGAATCACTTCGTTTGCAGTAAAAAAGGCAAAAGACCCCCTCAGTTACGAAAAAGGGCAAAAGTAGTATAGAAAGAAAGAGTGGGAGGGGATAACGCGGCAGATTACGACGGGATAATTGCCGGCGGTGATCAGAGCGAGTTTTACGATCCGGCAACATGCGGCAGTACTACTGTCGGTGTTTCGCTCCTTTACCTCCCTTCGGAGGATCCAAAGTAATTCACTCTTATTCCTCGCCCTTCCTTTGTCTTTCGCGTAGAGCCTCCCTCACAGAGATTTCTTTCGCTGGTTTCCTTTTTCTGGGATGGAAGAGACCGGGCAGAATGCGGCTCTTGGAGAAACTCGAGGACTGTGCTCCTGCAGCCGTTGCTGCTACTGGTTTTGCTGTTGCCGGACCCTCGAGGTAACGGTCGAGACATAAGGGCGATTCGCGCACTTTTACGACTGCTGCCTCTCCACTGGTCCATACCATCCCCCGGTTCTCAATCTCATAAACACTCACTGAGTTACGGGTTGTTTGCCTTGCCGAAACTGGGCTTTAGGGGCGTTTTAGAGAGTCGACGCACACCATATTCACAGAAGTGCTCCACTCGTTTCTTCAATGTTTTCCTTTCTCAACAAGGAGCATCACTGCTAGCTGGACTTATTTTTTTATTGGCGGAATATGGTGTACGTCACTGACTGAGTTACGTTTCTGACATCCAGTGGAAATGGATACTGCCAACAGTTTCAATCAAGTTGATAAACTTTATTATCGCATGAAACATCAATTTTTTATTTTATCCTATTATTTTATTTTATAGCTTTCAAACGGGACCAAAAATAATTCTGGCATTATTACGTGGGAAATGTCTAAATAGTAAAAGTATTTTTAAATCCTTCTGAATAGTTGCATTGTAAAGAATTTTTCATTTCATACAAAAGAATTTGATCTGCTTTTCTTTACACTCATTCAATCGATATATCTTTGCTACTGCAGAAAATGGTTTTAAAGGTGTAAAATTTAAATTAAGGCTCAATTATTAAATTAGACCATTAACTCATTTCATTCTTCTCAATATTTCTAAATTATCAATGAATATTTCTGCAATCAAAACTTCTTCAACATTATTCGGATAAGATAATACGAGATTATAATTGAGATATCTATTACCTAGATGTACTAGTGGATCATAGAAAATCGCGGAAATGTTTGAGTATTCAGGAAGCAACTATTATCACTACTACTGTTACTGCTACTACTAATACTACTATCGACCGAAAGACCCCGCCCTGGTGATCTCAAGAGTAGCTGAGAGTGGAAACTCGTGTTCGTCAGATTATCATCTACGAAGTCAATCCTCATCATGGCTATTTCGCTTCTCTTATATTTTCTTCTCTTTCTTGCACTCGCTCTTTCTCTTTCATACTTTTACCCCTTCTTTTATCTCAAATTTACTGTGCACTTACTCGCCTTGCCATCGTCGCCTCGATAAGTGATATTGTATGAGAATGAATGGATTGTACTTAAAATTATGAAATCGATGAAAAATGACTAAGAATAAATTCAAAGTGGAAATAGTATAGGTTGATATTTTTTTTGTATTTATTTAAAATTTAAAATATGATAGTGTCAATCGAATATTACTGAATATCAAAAAAAAAAAAAAAAAATGTTACTTTCATCGTAATCAAACAATTATTGAAATATTTATTCTTAATGCAAGCAGTTATTGTGATGTTTAGATAAAAGTGAAAATTTCATTATATGTTTTACATACTTTGAACATAATCGATAAAACTTATTGGTATGTCGAATATTTTTTTATTTTTTTATTATTGTAGTTATTAAAACAAAATTTCTCCTCAAAATAGTAGGCAAAGAGTTTTTATTCGGGTTTTTGTTACCTATTCTCTATGTTATGTATAGTTTTTCTCTTTTTCTCTCATTTGAACCTCGAGATATATCGTTTGGCTGACACGTCAACTCCATTCGATACAGTTTCGCGATACCTTAATAACCGAAATATCGCCCCTAGGGCAGATTTTGTTGTCTGTCGGAAACCATAAATGATAAATGTGCTTTTGGCTGTCCCCGAGCATCCCCAGGGGATGCAAGCTTCGACCACTTAACCCGCGCTTTATCTTCCAAACGGACATCTCGAGTTTTTTGCTACAAAAATACTACATCTCGACTGTAACCTCGTTTTCGAATTTCGATACAAAAATCCTAATTACAGGTCATTCATGTTATCCGAAAATTTATCTCAAATAATTAAATAAAATAATCATATGAATAAATTATTAAATAATACATAAAATATTTGATGATATTTCCTTAATAAAGTATTTTTAATGAACTAAAATCTTAGTTTTGTATAATTTTTTTAAATATCCATATTGTTGGTGACCTACTATTCATTAAGAGTGAATTACCGCAAAATTGTACTGAATGAAATGTAATAATTAACTTATATTATTATTTTTTACGTCGAAACACATGGGATAGTGAAGGAATTGCTTATGATAGGAGAAGGCAACCAATATTATAAATGTTTGATCCTAAATCATTTTAAATAACAGGCGTGAGGGAGGTTAAATTAATTTATAACGTATTTTGAATTGAAATAATAGTTTTACAAATAGGGCTTCTTAAGAAAGCATTGAATTTTAAATTTCATCGATGATGCGTGTGTTTAGTTAGCCAATTAAATAATCTTCACCCGTCCAGAGAGTGTCGACGAGGCAGTCCAGTGCCAATCCTCACTTTACCTCTCACTCCTCACTCTTCGCCTCTTACCTCTCTTCCGCAGATTGCACATCCCACTGGACAACAATGCGCTCGGAACAGACGCACACACACGTATTCGCGTGGAATATATGCGGCGAGTCAAGAGGTAATGATGAGTTCGGGTCTGGTCTCCTCGTACCTGTACTATCAATCATACTTTCATTGCGAGTATTGGTCGCTCGGCATTGACTCATTGGCCAGTACCTACGGGAGATTGTTATTACCGGTAAGTCTCTACGCACACATCGCGTCATTGTGTGTGTGTGTGTCCTCGTAACGCGGTAATGGCACGCTCTAATGCATTGGCTCTGTTCACTTCGTGCCCGACCTGTCTCATCTTCTACTACTGATGGCCTCGTCCCATCGAAATCAGGCCCCCAGCCCTTCCATTTCAATATCATTCTCAGCACACACTTCCAGGCGATTAATCAACACCACTTTTCTACCTTAGCGCTTCCTTTTTAGGTCTTTCATCGTAAAATATCTATTCGCATTTTTTATTTTCCTCTCCTTTAACTTAAATGTTTCAGATATTGCTATTTATTTCTTTGTTATGACGCTCGAATTGTAAGATAAGAATGTACAAGCTTGGGGTAGAAAATTTTTATGGAACATAGTTTATTCAAGCTGCCGATTACTGGCGGCAATGAATTTCAAATCTCGAACCAAATGTGATGAAATAGAGGCATTAAAAATTGCTACTTTTGTAAAAGGTGTCAATAAAGAAAAACAGTATTTACCGACACTTAACTCAATATTAATAAAGTTTATTCTTTTCTGTTTGGTATATTTTAATTATTTTATGACATTGTTTATTCGCTAAAAATATATGAACATGCGTTATATTTATAGATATTAAAAAAGTACTTAAAATGGTAATAATATCAGAGATCAATGTGTAAGACCAAGTATGCTTGAATTCGTTCATGAAAAAGGTAATTAAAAAAAAAATTATAACTCTCATAAAAATGTAAAAGTTTGACTAAAAACGAAAGAAGAAAATGAAAGAAAAAGCGAGGTCGAGTCGGATGGTGCTGTCACGAGTTTCGAAAAACCGAGGGAGATGAGTGTCTCGGATCTCTCGCCCACCCATGGAGCTTCGGGAGTTCCGGGGCTCGGTTTATCGCGGAGCGCCAAGTGTCGTATTCGGAAAATTAGCGTAAAATTAGCAGACATGGGGTTGGTTCGGGGGGGGGAGGGGGGTCGAGGGGGTCGAGGAAGCGCGGCCTCCCGCGTCTGCGGCAAATGAGCGCCACCGGCAGTAAACGCTCGTACGGATTTAACGCGGCCGTTCCTAAAACCGCTCATAAAACGCGCGATCCCTTTTAAATCCCACGACCTCGATCGCGCACACCCCCGCCCTGCACGCGAACCAGTTGAACTATAAACTATAGCCCGCAGTGCATCATTTTACGATGTACAAGCTGCCAGTTGCCTTCGCCCCCCTGCCCCCGCCCCCCGCCCCCCGACCCGACCCGCGCCGCCCCAACACCCCTCACCCCCGCGACGATACGCGCGCGCCCGCGAAATTCTATTACGTTTATGTAGGCAGAGCGCGAGAATCCGGTCCGAGGACTTTTCCCTCTATATTCAAAGCTTACACCGAGACTCATGTGCGATACCGATGCTTCGCCGTAAAAATTTTATTTCCTTTTTTTAAGCGCTGTAAAAAACCCTATTAGACTTTGTGATAATTGCATGGCAATGCAGATACAGTGTGGGTCTCTAAGGGTAGTGCAAGTTATTGGTCAGAACATCTGTGTTTTCTTCTAGAAGGAAACCTCTATTCTTTTAGTATTTTCTTATCAATATCGTACCAAGTTTCTTCGGGTTCAATAATGGAAGGAGATAACTTTGAATGTATTATAGAGAGAACTCTTTGAAACTTTTACAAAGCGTTGTGTCAGGATTAATAATTATTAAGTATTCATAAGATATTATTTCGGAGTAGTAATTATTTTGATTGGAATGGTAAACAATTTTTTTAATAAAAAAATTAAGTGTAACACTCGTAAAACTAAGATGGGATCTTTTGAATTAATTCCGAATGATTTCGATTTTGATTTCGAGAAATAAAGGAAGTAACTGCATCGTGTCTCGGTATCTTGATAATCGAACACCGGTTGAATCGTCCTTTATATTTCCGGGCGAGGGTCAACGGTAGAGTTGTAAAAATGTAACACCGCTCTGAAGTACCGTAAAGCTGCGACCGTAAGGTGCATTTTGTGACGGTGCTGACGATAAAGAAACTATCTTTAAGTACGGATGAAGAGACGAAATGCTCTACGAAACTTGAGGCGATTCGATAAAATCTACAACGACCATAGAATCCTTACTTAACTTGAACTTTCGACCCAGTAAACTGCCCTTTTACGATACCTTAAAATGTTATATTTTTGTATTGTGTAATTTCAACGGTGTTTATGTGAATTGCGATAAAGATTACGAACATTATAGAATACAATTCGTACTGCATTACATCATTCAAATTTATTATAACAAATGATAAAAGGTTTTATTGCTATTGTTCTTCTTAATTACGATGCTTAAAAAATATTAAAGAGGATACATAGAGAAATGCAAATTTGTCATTTCCTAAACAATTGGAGAATCTAAATGGCGTAAAAAATTTTAAATAAAATATGTTGCTGAATGCGTAAAGGTTGTTGGTGATTGATTTTTCCATTAAGCGCGAAAATTTAAAATTTCTCAGCACACTCGTATTTAACTTTGATAAAATATTACCATAATTTAAAAATATAAAATAAAGCGAAGGTGGCATTGTTTATGGTAATAATAAATGGTCGTTTGTGTGAAAGAGTCCGGATAAATTCGTTATTGGGAGTGAGTCGTAGATTAGCGATGAAGATGAGAAAAGAATCGTACAAAGTAATAAGTAATTGCAGAAAGTAGAAAGTAATGGTTGGATGGTCGGTTAATAACGAGTCGGTACGTAGGTTCTAATGAGAAAAAGGTCGAAGAGTTCTCGGTACGAATCCTCGCGCATTCAAAGTTCCGGCGAGGGTCTGGCCTCGAGGACCCGACCCACGACTCAGGACGCACTCACCTCTACCCAATAAAGCATCGGCAGCGCACAATTACTCTTCCGAGTGCGTCTGCGGCTCGGAACTTTGAACCTCCTTAGGGGCCCCTAGCAATAAACGACTCCAAAAGCGCGTGCGCCTCAACTATAATCTCAATAAACATCGCTCATCTGCTGGGCGCGCGTACCGTCCGGTCTTTTGTCAGGCTTTTACGAGAAAGCGCGCGTCCTTCCTTAAGGAGCCCGGCCCCTGCGTCAATCTCGGGCTGGATGTCATAATTGCTGGGCTTTCGCTTATTATGCCTGGACACCGACGCGGCGCATTCCAACGGTAGCACCGGGTGCGGGTGCGGGCGCGGGGTCAGGCCGTACGTCACTGGACGTCGCCGCGGGTTCAAGCCCACCGACGTCTGATTGTCGTTTACGACCCGCACTTCATTCCCCAGGACGACGCCGCTTTTTCTTTACCCCACGCCTTCCTTTTTTCCCCGTTCTTTCTCCTCCTCCCTGATCCTGGTTTTTGTCGGTCGCCAAAGCAGACGACCAGAGCAACAGAGAGTTTATTACCAAACTCGACGCACACCTTTTAACGTTAAACTTCATCTGTGCGCTGTTCATTTTGCCGCTTTGATGCTCGGCTTTGTCGATATTTTTTCTTAATGTACTGAAGATGTACAGTTTCGTTTATTTAAGCTTCATTTAAGGATAATAGTTTCAGGAGAAAGCTTAAGCAATATTTTTTAACAGCCTTCAAATTCCTTTTCAAGGCTTTAAACATCCACTTGGAGAATATTTGTCCATTCAAAATTGTACCTTCATTCTCTAATATATGACGATTATTTCATTTTTAATCAACTAATGATTATCCTCCATTTTCACAAAATTTATTTCATTTATTTCATTTCCTCGAATAATGCAATATTTGCCATCTCATTTTATATTCATACAAGTTTTAAAATGCATAAATGTGATCATATATGTTTTTATCATGCATGATTTTCCATTAAAAATATACGTGTATATCTGAAATCTTTGCTATTATAGGAATTTAAGGAAATAAGATTTTCCCTATCATGAAAGATAGGAACACACATTATACACTCTATTACTGATATCTTTCAAATCCAGGAACTTATTATAAAGATTATCACAAAAGTATCAAGTACCAAGGTCTAATTTACAATTCTAATTCGTAGAGTCATTTTTAACTCTCTATATCAGCACATATATCCTCAAGTAGAAAAAACGAATTACGTCCTCCCTTTCTTGCATAGCTCATAGAAGCGGAGCAAATAAAGGTCCACCAAAAGATTCTACGCGGGTCACTTCACTCGTCTCTTCTGTTTTCTTCGATGTCTCTTTCCCCGTCATTTATTCTTTCCGTCTCTATCCGTCTCTGTTTTACCCTGACGAATTCGAAAAAAGGGTCGTTCCTATCGAATATTCCGAGTGGTCTAAACCATCGAGCAACTCGGACCCCATCGAATTTAGACGCGAACCATTCGTCACGCGCTCGCTGAGAGGTTCACCTCGATAACGCCACCACTTTTCTCTCGTTCTTTCAATATCTCTCTCTCTCTCTCTCTCTCTCTCTCTCTGCCTATATCCCAAGGTACTGAACTCGCCCTTTCGTAGATACGCTGGTGGATTTTGCGGATAGAATGCTTGCGCGCTATCTGCCTTCCCGGTACGATACCCCCGTTTCTCTCTCTCTCTCTCTCTCTCTCTCTCACTCGCTATTTCTCCCTTTCTCTTATTTTTCAGAACATCTCGCTCTGTCTCTCTTTCTCTGGAACCCTAGACTCTGGCTCACATACTACTCCCTCTATCCTTTCTTTCTCGACCCACGGACATCCCTTCCGCGAGCACGCCATCAATCAAGCTTGTCAATTTGTAATGGCGATTCTCTGTGTCCATCTCGAGATCCGTACTTGCTCGTTCTCTCTTTTCTCTTTCTCTCGCTCGTTTCCATTCTCTCTTTAATTCTCGTTCAGCAAAGAGCTACTTTTCTTTTTCTTTTTTTTTAGCTTCAACTCTTAGCAATTTCTCCTTGCCCCCGTACGTTCTTTTCACTCTCATTTTCTCCATCCCTTTTGACTCAACGGTTTTCTCCTTTTTATTCCTCGACTAGCCTTCACTACGATCGCCTTAGTCCGGTGGGATATATCCTCGGCACTATCCGGTATGTTTCTCTCGTGACTAAATAAAATGGATGTCTCGGGGTCAGAAATTGGAAGGAATTGCGACAGACTTACCCAGAGTCATTTAGGAGACAAGAAGAAGGTGAAAGTCGTTTCTTCTCTCTCTCTCTCTCTCTATATATATCTCTATCTCTGTCTCTTTCTCACTTACTCACTCACTCTATGATCCCCTACCGACTTGGTAGTCTCTCGAAACTTCTCGAAGGAGACCACCATGCGGTACGTGTGGTTGTACTTGATGTTCCAGGACTTGGTCTCCTGAGGGAGCCACTACTGCGGCTCCTGTAATTCTTTCATTTTTTTTTTTTTTTTTAAGTTTCGTCGCTTCCTGTGTATAATCATACTATTGTACGTGTAAGAATTCAATTACTTGCAGGTGGGGCTATTAAGAATTAAGAAGCTAAGCACACTTTCATTTGTTAGTTATTTGATGTTAGTCGAGAGTATATGAGAAAGATGATGAATAAAAATGGGTATTGTATTGGCAGATGTCAAGATTACTAAAGTTTAGGGTTAGAATAAAAATGTTGTAGCATAATTAGATAATTTTTTTATAAATAAATGAGTTTTCTATTTGGAATCGATCTGTTCGTGACTGCAGTTTGAATGAGCTGTAAAATTTTATGATGAATAGACAGTAATTCCAGTGATTAAAATAAAATAAATTTTGTAGTTGAAAAAGAATGGGGGCTGGGGGGGTGAGCAGGGGAGAAAAGACAAGGGAATCGAATCGAATCGAGTCGAGTCGAGTCGAGTGGAATCGGTGGGTGGATGAAATCCTTTTCGACGGAGAAGCGGAGGTGAAATTGTGTTCTGCCCGCGACATTTTTCCTCATTCGTCCTTGGTCCGAGTTTGCAGGAGGTGCGAGCCTGGACTTACTCGCGTCACGTAGACGTGATATAGGGTTACTTAGAGCATTCGGCGATGGTGTTGGAGTCGGTGTCGGTGCTCCCCTTCCGCATTGGCGCGACAGTGCTTGAAAGGTGTCGGGCTGGTCCTTATGCGGCATAGATCATACGTTAATTGAAATGGGGCGCCGGGGCGCCCGTCGTCGAATACAAACGACCGACTTATAGGAACGTTATTATTTGCCACGACCTCTCCCCCTTTTCTCTCTCACTTTCTTTCTAAATATGTGTGGGCGCTCCTCGCTTAGCAACACTTGAGGCTTAGCACCGAAAATTACTCCTGACATCACATTAACATTTCCTTTTTATTTTTATTCCTTTATTCTTCGTCTTTATGTGTAGCATCCCCTCCATGTAGGCTCATTTTTTCCAGTAATTTAGTGGGTAATTTTTTATTCCACCATACGGAATTATTAGCTTTACTTTTTATAAACAAACGTGCTTGTAACAGGGAATATTATCAGTTGAATGGAAAATACCTTTAATACTTCTTCTTTTTTTTTTTTTTTTTTTTTTTTTTTTTTTTTTTTTGAAAAACGGAAATAACTGTTTTTCATTATAAAATATGAATTTGACTAAAGTTTTATTTTTGTTCAATATGAAAGCTGGTTCCATAATTTTTAGTTATAACAAGTATTTTTATAATTATTTAAAAAGATTGATAATCGCAGAAACGAGATTACGAGATGAAATGAAATCAAAATTCAAAAAAGTGGAAAGTTAAAAATCTTTAAGCAAATGTAATTTATATAATAAATAAATGGGATGTGTTTTGAAAGTAAATCCATTTGATATAAGGATGTATCAATTACTCTGGATATGTCATTATTCACATTAATAATGTGAAGGTCCAGGAAAATAGTGAGATCTAAAAGTTTGGCTCGCTATCTGCATTATTATCATCAATCGCCCAACGAAACATCGCATTCGCATTCGATTTGGCCGAGGCATGTAAACGAGCGGGTGAACCATCTCGTTAGGAACGTATATAAATTGGCCTCCTCTCTAGGTTATGAAGCTCGGGCACGCGGAAATGGAGTTTCCCTCTCGCTCGCTCTCCACGAAAAGATAAGGGTGGACACCCGCTCGCTCTATCTTCTCTGACGGGGAGCTTCGCATTACCCGGCTAGATTTTTCACGTCTCGGATCGCGTCCGGTGTATCAAGGCACGGATGCGAGAACCTTATAACCAAAGTCCAAGGAGGGTTGCCCACTTCCCCGCCCCCTCTCAGCCCTCGCCGCTGGACCTATCTTATCGTAGGCCAGGGTATAATGGCCTGCTTTATCTCATCTCGGCGGTGGCTTGACCGTCGCTGCCTTCCCCATCGGGCTTGGACGCGATAGCGACGGAGCCGAGGTTGGGAAGGGAGGGACGGACTCCAAAGTATAAGTACCGGTGATCTACATCCTCCCTCCCCTACCCCTTCGTGCCCTTAGCGCGATGTTGTTACTCGTTTCGGAAGGAAATTGCCTTCTAGATAAACAAATAACGCTGAAAACCGAGACTTTTCACGGATTTGTCTATCCTATATATTCTAGCTGGCATGAGCGTTCTATTGAAATTTGGAGAATTTTTTTGTTATTTTTTGTGCTTTTTTTGTTTTCGTAGATTCCCAATGATTAGTGTTTAAATTTTTAATAAAAAATAATCTTAAAATATTTATCATTTGAGAAATATCTATTCATTCTAAGTATTTAATAATTTTTTATTATTTATGATTATGTAAATTCGATTACATAATAACTGTTCCACATTGAGTATTTTTTAAAGTAGCTCTTGGTGACATATTTTGATGAAAGAAAAATTTTATTGTGCAAATTTAAAAATAAGTGTTCGCAAGTTAAGCATCCACAATATTTTCTTGTTGGTTCTGACTTGCATTGCATGAACCAGCCGAATGTGGTAGATATATTAAAGTCCACTAGAGTACCGGTATATTTTCTGGTTTCAATGGGTATAAGAACACGCGAAATAGCCTCACTTTCTCAATGTATTATGAGCAAAGAAAAGTATAATACTAATGCGAAAGACACGAGTGCTGTGGAATATGCATTAAGTGTATTTGTAACGATTCAATCAGATTATTTATTACAGTATGAAAAGAGAGTCAGATAAATGAGAATGAAAAATTTATAATTAGCCTGGGTGCATCTCGAGCAAGTCACAGAAAAGTTTAGCATTAGAGCCATAAATAAAGAATGGAGCAGCGCGCGGCCATATATTTCAACGGCGGCAGCAATCTCTAAAAACTCAAGCCTCAATGAAAAATCAATTAATCGCGAAGGAAACATCAATAGGATCAACGAGAGGAGGAGGAGGAGGAGGAGGGCGAAAGAAAGGTAGGACGTGCTGGGACCGAGTGAGTACAGGCTGTACCCTTAGCCGCGCTACTGTGCACGTAAATAAATCATCATCACTCGTCTCTCACAGTCGGACTCGAACTACTAGTCTAACGAGTCGTGGAACCCGTCCCTCCCTCTTCCCTTCCATCGAACCCAGCAAAACCAGCATCCACCGCCCGTTAATTATAATAATTTATAGCCGATCGGCTAATTAAAATATCTAAATACCGAGTACGAACGCGTGCAGCGCCACTCTGTATAAGATCCACTCCGACTCTGTCCTCCTCCACTCGGCACGCGTGTGTGCGTGTGCGATGCTCCGTGCATCTAATAAATATTGAGTGGCTTATGGACCACGGGGTCATTAATTATTTATCGCGTCAACCGGGGACTGACTCATTCTCTGGTTCCTTATGAGCGAGCGAGTGCCGTGTGCCGTTTATCCAATTGACGCGAATTAAGATTATTTTATGAGTCGGTGCTCGGCGATACAACTTTTTTGTTGTGCACGGATTACTTTTTCATCGGCTACTCGCCCAACCTCTTTGTCTAAAGAATTCTCCTTTCATTTCACATTTTATTTTTATTTTCATTCTTGCTTCAATTTAAATATAAAAGTTGCTTGCTCCTTTTTAAATTATTCATTACCAAACATTGTTTTGCACAGGCTGCCGAATTTATAAATATTTTTTTTTTTAATAATTAATGTTATCGGTAAATATGACGAATGAATATCAATTGACAAAAACTTGTTTTGAGTAGAATTTTACTACTAAATGCTCTTCACTTGTAACATCAAGTTCAAATAGAAATTTTACAATACGTTTGCTCGAATAACAGCAGTATAATATCGTTAACCTTTACTTTACAATAGAGTTGAAGAAGATAATAAATCTACTACCGCAAAAGCTCTAGAACCTATTTTAAAGTGATCAAACTTCAAGGGATGCCCAAGTTACATTTAAATTCTCAATCATTTTTAACATCATCTTAAACAATTTCAATCGTGTCGATGAATCACATTGTTAAATTACAGTCATAGCACTCGCCAAAATAACAGAGCCATACCTCTTAGCCAAGGCCATGGCTATTAATTATCCTCTTTTTCAGCGAAAGCCGTAGAACAAAATTTCTTACCGATGAGGGGGGGGTAGCAAGTGAAGTGAAGTGAAGGGCGGGGCAGGGGGGGGGAAGAGGAGCCATCGGTCATTGGGCTTACATTCCCTCTCGCCTATGTCTCTTTTCCCCAAAATTTATGCTCTAAGAAGTGGGTTAAAATATACTAGGGAACGACTCGCGCGACTCGTCCGAGGCACGAGGGAAATTAATTTTCACTTGTCAGTAAGATCGCATCCATAAATGCAGCGAGTTCTTACTGCCACGCGCGAAATGACGCTCCGAACGACCTCCAATTCGCCAGTTGGGCTATCGAATTTTGGAATCTTGCCCGCGAGTTTCGGTGCACCCAAGAGCTGCTATTCATGATTCTTTTATAATTAATCGGCGTATTTTGTCGGTCCCGGCCTTATGGCGGCTGGGCAAAAGCAGGGAGTGTCCCGTACCGTGAAATTGAAATCCACGCTTCGAGCAATCGGTTAATTACAATCGCTTAATTGCTCCTTGGTGCTTTTGCGCGCTCTAGAACAAAACAAACACAGTCTTTCTAAAGTATTTTAGCCAAATTTGTTTCAAACAATATTCTTTGTCTTTATTTTTTAACAATGTAAAAGGGAAAAAGTAGTAAAACAGCTAGCGAAGTATCTTTAGTTCATTTTTTCATTGGTCGATACGTTTGAAAATTCAAAGGATTTAATTTTTATCATTGAATTCTATTAAATAATTGTCACAATTGTATAAATTCTAATAAAATTGCCCATTTTGAAACATCTGACATTTTATCCTGAAAGAGATTGTCTTATCATTCTAATTACGGCTAATTACAGCAGTAGTATCTAACTAACTAGAAATCACTCATGGTTTAAATTCTACTTTATTTTTTTTTTTATTTATTTATAATGTCAATGGTTTCTGATCATATAATTATTCTATATACAATTATTTCTATTGTCAGAGTGTAAAAAGTTTTGCAATCATTATAGATCTCTAGTAACGTAAAAAAGGATCTGTGTAATAGTAAATAGTCTATTTAATAATATAGAGAGAGAATTGGCTTCTGTGGGATTTTCACAGGCGAAGTGAGCAAGTGAGTGAAAGAGAAAGGCAAGAGATGAAAAAGATGGAGAAGAATAGAGCAGCTGTGGAAAAGAGAGAGAGAGAGAGAGAGAGAGAGAGTGGAAACTCGGACTCTAGAAAGGGTAGTTGCTTGCTGGAGACAGCGGAAGAAAAATAGCGGAAGTCATCGACCTCCAAGGGGCTATATATCAAGTGCTCGCAATGGGCGGACTCTGCTGGTGGTGGAGTCTGTATGCACGGGTTGGGAGGAAGGGGTAGGAAAACCGTGTGTACACGCACGTGTGTCTATTCTGCGAAAACCTCGTACCGATCTGCGCTTACGTCGATGTATAGGTGAGTGTAGGAGAAAAAGCTGAAAAGAGTAAAAGGAATCGCGCGAGAGTATGAGAACCGTGGAAATGAAAAGGAAAAGAAAACGATAGAAGGGGAGAAGAGTCAAGTGTAAATGTACGAATGAGTGAGAATGGAGAGAAAAGGAGAGAAGAAATGCGCTAAAAATGAAAAGAGTAGATGATGCGAAAAATGAAACAGGATACTCATGAATCTTGAAACTATCATATATAGAAGAGCTATTTAACTTATTTTATTCTCAAAACTATTGTCAATTTTTACTTTACTTTAAATTGTTCACTGTATAATCAAAACATATAAACGAAACTGTACTTTCTCTTTCCATTAATAAAATATATTGAAAGCAACTTTTTTTTCTTCAATTTCTCAAATTTAAAAAAATTTGTATTATATTTGAAAAATAAAATTATATTATAAAGCTATTTGATAGATTTTAAAAAACCATCATCCATAAATATAGTTATATTTTTTAAAAAAAATAAAAATAAATACAAAGTCAAAGTTTCTATATTTCAAATATCATATAAACGTTTTCTTTGTAACTTGTACTTTTTATTGCAGTTTCTTATCAAAAAGCAGAACAATTACTTCTGTTCGCGTCATCGATATATTCAATGAAAGCTATATAATAATTGAACATAGTCAAATAAATGAAATGGATAAAAGAGTCAGAAGGAAAAAAGTTAGGAGTGGTTAGGGGGTTGAAAAAAGGAGGTTACGCAGATCTGACAGGCGAGACACAGTACAGGCGGACGGATGAATTATTAGATCCGGCAGATCCGGCACTGTGTCGTGGATGACCAATAGTTTCATCGGGGGATTGTTGAAGGTTCCGGAGCACATTTCCGGCTTCCGCCCGGGAGCAGGGCAACGAAAATTCCCCCGATGAACGAAAATTACCTCCAAGTCGATCCGCGTCTTCTCGCTCCTTTGCGCTCGTGGAATGCAGACTCCGAGAGATGAGCCAAGACTGAAAAGCGACTTTGTATTACTCAGGAGCCCTTAGGCACAACTATTACAAGTTCCTTTCCTCCATCTACTCTACTTTCTTGCCGTTACATCATTCTCCCAACTTTCTTATGCTGCTTGATAAACTACACGGTTAAACTACAGGAACCTGTCATTGCTTTTTCTATCGATTATTCTCGAATGTTTTTGTCATATCAATTAATTTTGTTTTTAAAGAGTCTAATGAAAAGTTATGTAATGATTTATTAGTTTTCTGATAAAAAAATGTTCTACAAAAAATTAATAATTTGACAGATAAAGTGAAAAATTTCATGATTCGTTTCATTTGTAACCGTTTTATTTTAATTTACTCAAAAGAGTAAGATTAGGACTATGGTCGATTTATTTTTCTCTTTATAAACGATGTCCCAATATTTATCCTTGGAATATATATTTCGAATATTATTTGATCAGAAATCAAATTCCAGTTTCTAAGCTGGCGAATATAAGGAAAGGAAAAACCAAGTGAAAAGTCAGCAAAACTTTTTACCCATTACCCAATTTGCTGTGTAAACCTCTGCTCACCCATCGAGTTTCCACATCTTCGCCCAAGCCATACATTTTCTTTTTTTCTTTTCGAAACCCTTTACCTTCTTTATTCTCAGTTTTCGAGAGCAGCTATTTGTTCATATGGTCGATGACCCCACAAAGACTCTTTGTCGTCGTCGGCGCTATAGTCACACCCCCAGAGCGTGTGGATGTGCGTCAACCCCGAGAGGAGGAGGAGGAAGAGGAGAGGGAAGCAGAACTTGGTCGGAAACTCGGTGAGAACACTCGGTGTGTCGCCAGGAACTTCTTCCTCCCCGGACCGCACCACATTTGTATGTATATGTGTAAAATCCACAAGCAAGGAGATTCCTCTCGGTAGCGACCCACCTACTACTCGGCGACCTCAAGCTCCTCGAGGAGGCTCCGGCGACCTGTACACCGGCATCCTGCCAGGCCGCAACCATAAGTTACTCGACTAATGTCGTTCTCGTGTAACGCGAAGGGGATACGAGGACCGAATCTCCGAGAGAGTACGAGTCACTGGGATTTCCAGTTCTATCTCTCCTCGTCCTCTCCTCTATCTCTCTCTCTCTCTTCCTCTCTCACACTCAACGTATTCGCACGTACGTGCGCACGTATACTCCCACGCGCAAAAATCTAATTAGGCGGTCTCTTTAAGGGGTTACGTCGCTGTACGCGAGCCACAAGCCACTCTTCGTATTTCTGCCAAGGAATCGATGATTTTTTTCCCGAAGAAACCGACGTTTCCCTCGTATTTGCAAATGAGAAGGTCGCTCACGCTTGTTAACTTCCAGTGGAAGAGACGTGTTCCTCGATATACTTCGCAATTATAAAAATGTAAGGCTGACAAGCAAGTAGAGTTTGTTATTTGCGCTGGCCGATTGAAAATTTTTTTTTTTTTCTTTTTTTTTTTCCTTTTTTTATTATATAGCCTTTCATTTGTAAAGCTTTCCATTTCATCGAATTGCTGAATACACTTGAAGAAACATCGAGTTGCTCTTTTATTAGTTTATGTAAATAGGCATTTTTTCCTCAATTTTCACGCGAATACACTTGGTAGTTGACTTTTTTCATGAAAATGATAATCTACATACTTACAAAAAAAAAATATTATAACAACATTATTTTTACAATTATTGTTTTACAATAGTTGAATTCATTAATATTTAGAATAAATTTTAAATGAATATCTGAATAAAATTGAAATCAAATAAATTAAATAAAGAACACATAACTTAATTCAAAAAGGTATGAGATAACGTGGATTTGGTACAGGGACCGAGAAAGATATTAAATATCATAAAATTCCATGTTACATATCCGCAATATGACAGAAAAGATATTTAATAGCTAGTCTCCGTTAATCCATTACCACACTTTGGTCCTTTCATTGTACTCTTTTAATTATTGTCTCTACGAGTAACCGGTGTCATTACTCCACTTCGATTAATAAAATCTTGCAAGTCGAAAGACTCAATAGATCAAGCCTTGGCATACGCGATCTTTTCACGACAATCTAATACGATTTCCCTCTCTTTCCTCGTGCTACAGAACTTGAAAATGAAGTCTCGAGTACTCTTCCCTTGGTTAGGCACATTTTAATATAGAATGACTGATGCGGTATTTACAAAAGGAATAAACCGTAATTGAGGAAAATTCAGGGGTAGGAGAATTCCCAGCTCCTTTCTCGCCTCTAGTATCCGGGTAAATGCCGTGAAGACGGTGGTCCTCCTCCTTCCCCTCCTTCTCCTCCTCCTCCTCCTCCTCCTCCTCCTCCTCATTCCGTATCAACGGAATACTTTCTCGCAGCTTAGCGCACCCGCGGCAATTAACGAGGCTTCGGCTCATTTCCCCCACCCACACCCTCTCTTTTTCTCTCTAAATAAATTAGACACAAGGGCAGCGGGTGTCCCAGGGTGAACAGGATTTACGCGGCTCCAAACACACTGGTGCTTTATTACATTACCCTGGAGTGTAGTGGGAAAGAGGGCGAGCTTTTCCCTCGTCTTCGCGGCCGTGCCAATGAATCTCCCGTTCGAGCTCCCGGGACGCCGTCGACGATCACGCCGACGCCAACTTCGACGACCCTTGGCCTTCTCCGACGTATTTGACCGCACACACTTTGACTAACTTTAGCTCTACACGTCAATCGACTCTGCCGATTTCATTTACCACTAGAATACAGACGCGATTCATTTACTTCAATTCGTTATTTGCATTCTTTCAAAACTAATAAATATTAAGTACCCTGCTAATTGGATTTTGTTATAAATTGGTACTTTTTTGTATTTCAATTCTTTATCTATACAAATGTGAAAAGCATAAATACGATGAAAATAAATAAATCAAATTTATCAACTAAATATTAATCAATATTTCAAGAGCTTATAAAAGCATTTGCTTAAATAGTAATTTGTTATTGGCCTTTTTTTGTATACTAATATTTTTTGTATACTAATATTCCAAGTAATCCTTTTAACATTAATAAATCAATATACGGGACATTTATTGTTTCATTGACATTAACATTTTATGCAAGCTCAGTTATTGCGGTATAATGTCGAATTAAATTGATAGTATTTTAGATATTTAAAAAAAAAAATTAACAATTGTTTTGTTAAAGGGTGATGCACGCGAAAGATTCCTGTAATTAAAAAAATCTTTTACCACCACTAATGTATGTTGCTGCCATTTAGACGATTGCCATAACGTTAAAAAGAATCGACAAGAGCCCATTCCGAGGCAATTTGTGCCCGAGGACAAAAAGTATCAGCGTGCGAATGCACACATGTGCATTGTAACGAGAGAGAATTTCATTTTGCAAAAACTCTGCTTCTCGTTTAATACGCAGTCCGGCCCCGCAACGCGTCATCCATCCTTGTTCGGTACCTGCGGATTCCTCTTTTCTATACTCGAGTTGAAATTCTTCTCCATCTCAGCCTCTAATCTCAAAGCAAATTTTTCCCAACGGTAAGCCGAGTCCACACGTAAATTTGCGAACGAAAATTCGCCAATTCCGTGCTCTCCGACCGACTGCCGAGCTATCTCGCCGTCTAAGACAAGACTAAAAGGATGAATTCCTTACTCGCATACACATCAACAAACTATAAATATGAGTACACAAAGGAGCTTCTAATTATTACCGAATGCATAAATATCGGATGTCCAAAGTTATCGTCCAGTTGGAATCGGTTTCTCTCTCGCTCTCTGGTTTATCCCCCTTGCCCGAGAACGACAACGACAACGACAACGACAACGACAACGACAACGACGACGACGACGACGACGACGACGACGACGACGACGACGACAACGACGAGAAGCAGGAGTAGGAGGAGGAAGAGGAGGTGGACGGAGGTTCTCATCTGAACGAAGGAGGCTGCTATTCCTTAATTTCCCATATTGTGGTCTGGCCACGTCTTGGCAGAGGCTCCCTGCTGCGTTATAGCGCGGTTTAATCACACTACAAGCGCATCCCTCGTTAGTGGGATATCGCTCGAGTGCCCATAATATGAGACTGCATTCCACGGGCGCTGAGACCCCAGACAGACCTCCGTCTCTCCCGGTGCGTGCGTATGTATGCGTATATATGGCATCATCGGCATCGGACCCTGACTCTGACTCTGACTCTGACTCTCGTCGGCTACCAACGCTCAACGCTCCGATCAGCTGTCCCGGCCCCATCCGTAATAATCATGCGCAAGTTGTTGTACCGAGACCCCTGGATGCTTTTCCCTGGCTCCGGGGGGAGGTGGGAGGGGGCGCGGATAATCCAAAAGAGGAGAGCCGAGGTGTACCAACCAGCAAAAAACGACAAAAGCACAACAAAAATACAGCGTGGGACTAGAAAATTACTTTCAAAGGGAAGGCAGACAAAATAAACCGTTCTTCTTAATGATTGTGATTTACGGTCCAAGCACTTAGCTAGCGATCTGCACGCCATTTCTTGCTTTCTTCCTTGGCTCAAGAATTTTTATAAACTGCATGTCATGCAAAGGAATACTTGGTCGAAACACGTACCTTCGGGTATGCGCTTGATTAAAAGAAATTGCTTAGATGTCCCTCGATTCGTTGGTCGAACTTTCGGAGTCGGAGTCCAAACTCTAATGAAAATCTAATTTGCAAATACGTTCGATTTCAGGTAGATCTACTCGCGATAAATATTGGATTGAACCTTGTTTGCTTCCATACTGCCATTGATTCCTAGGATGAACTTTCATTTGAAATTAAAGTAAACTTGATACACTATAAGCACGCGGTAGCGGGAGGAGGGGGGGGGCGCCTCGAAAAAATTGCCTCTTGCAATATAAATAGGAAAAATTGGGGGTAAAATATTTGAGGATGAGAAGGAAAGTTGAGCTTGGAAAGAGATATCAGGGCCACTCTAATAACCCAATAACCGTTAGGGCTCTGAAAGAAATGAGAAACGGAACCGCATCCCATGACGTTTTCCCGGTTTCGGTCTGAAATAGTAGTACGGGCCTGGGCTGTCATCGACACTGGTAATCGAGGCCTAGTTTCGCCCCAGCCTGCCGTCGTCGGACAGAGCGACGGGAGCTCGACTAGTAGAGATCGACTAGACTCCCCCATTTTAATGCCGGTATCTTAATGTATATTGCCACCATAAATCAGGGGCACTGATTGCGCCCAGCCTCCGATCCGACGTCACCCTCCGGTCCACGAGGCATCGCGCAGAAGGCGCGCCAGCCCGAGGAATCCCGAACATCCTATTCGGCCCTTAAGCCTTTCTTATGTTAAAACCTCGAGTCGCTCGCGTGGAATCCTGAAGGGAATAAAAAGAAGGAGCCGAGATCTCTTACTCGTGACGCACTGCAAATATTCGTTACTTCATTTTCGGGAAATTACTGTGCCCATTAGCTCGGAAATTATTAGTGGTGCTTGTCTTGATTAAACGAGCCAAAATTTTTCACAAAATTAAATAGCAATGATTAATCCATGTTTTCAGTTACTTAAAACTCAATGTCAATATTATTGGACCATCTAAGAATCGAATGATTTCGAGGTCTAAATTAACGATGTAACACCTTGAAAAACTGATAATACAATCCAAATGATAATAATGGAGGAATTCGTAAGAATGCTGATTAATGAACTAGGCATGTCACACTCCAACACACAGCTCGTCACTTTGGCTATGCTAGGGAAAATAGTGTTTGATAAACATTGAAACACCTAGCTGACAAAGTGCCGAGCTTTGCCATTTGGGCTCGACCGAGCCTAGAACAGAGTTCTAACCTTTGTAACGTGTAGTGTTCCCGACATTGTCCGCAGGTCCTAGCGGTGCTTACAGTCCGGATGCGACGATGGGCTACATGATGGACGGACAAGCGGCCAGCATGATGCACCGACCACCAGGCGACCCGACCTTCCACAATCAGTACCATTATCCACCCGAATATTACGGGCATCACTTATAAAGGTAACTATCCCAGCCGCAACAATTAACACTTCACCTGCTTTAATGTTTAAGCGATCGATTGGCACGCTTTTTGAACGACTAAATATTTATAAAAGAAACTCACATCAAATAGACGTTTATTGAATACTTTTTCATATTTTACATGGAAACGCAAAGTAATTTTTCCAATTTATTCCTTACAAGATTTGCGCGCCAAATGTCAATATGGATTTTACCGGACACTATCAAATTGTAAAATAACTTGTCGCTTTTAATTCTCTTAATTTGAAATATGTTTTACTAAACTATTTTTTTTAAAGTGGTTATTTTTACAAGTAAAAAACGAATTCTTAAAACTACCTGTGACTATAAACATTTTAAAAAGTTAACTTTAATAATTTCTACAAATAAAATAAATAAAAGCTAGAAGCTCGAAGAATAAATAGGTGTTCATTGAAAAAGGGGCTTAAAATTAGAATTAAGATTGTCCAGAGAGGAACAGCGGGAGCTAATGGCGTAAACTTTCATACGAATGAGTTGGATAATGAATTACAGAAAACGATTACAAGTCGCGTCGGAACAATAGAAAAAGAGTAAAGATAAATCAATAAGCGGTTATCTCTGGTTTCTGTTTCAGCTGGATGCACGCGTAGGCGAATGAAAGACGATGATCAAACATCGCAACGAAGAGATAACAGAATGAAGGATGACTGTCCTAGTGCGCAACCCGGAAACTGCGTGGACCGCGTGCATGTTTGCGCCGTGGCCACTGGACGAGCCACCGTAATAAGCTGGATATTAAATAATTAATCAAGGAGAAGAGCAGAGCCGACGATTCTTGCCCCGCGTGCGATCACCTCGTTGGAGTACTCCTCGACCCAACCTCACCTCGTGCTCTGGACCCTCTTCTGAGCTGGGCGCATTTTCCGAGGACACGAGGAGGCACTCGACAGGAAATTTGAACGGAATTAAGGACTTTTCGCAAAGCGTTATCTAGCCGTCAAACGGTATGAATCCGAGACACACGATGGCTCAGAATGCGTGGTAATCCTTGGACGTGCAAGACTTCGGCGAAAGAGAACACGTTGCGAGAGGAAAGTCGAGCGGAATAATATCCGGGAAAGCGCCGAAAGATCGAGGTGATGCGTATCGAGAGGAGCGAGTGAAAATGCGAGTTCCGGAGAAAAAGAGAGAGAGAGAGAGAAAGAGAGAGAGAGAGAGAGAGAGAGACGGGAAAGGAGAAAAATAATAAATGAAAATAAAAAAACGGCGGTGGTGGGTCGCGAGATGAAAATTCATGTGATTGTTCTTTGTACAAAATATTTGCGGTGTAATATTGTAGTGATTGAAGATATTAAATGTTAAATTTTAATACGATCGCAATTCAGAGACTATATATGTAATGAAGATAGTGATATAGGCAATTTTTAGCGGGCATGTACATTACAATGGAATTCTCGCGCTGCGAGTTAAGTCCACACTTGACGGCGAGGGGAGAGTGCTGGTGTGGGAGTAGCGGGAGGAGAAGGGGGAGGGGGTGGACGAGGGGGGGGGGGGAAGGGGAGGGAGAGGAGGGAGACGAAATGCGCTCTCGACACGTGAAGGAGAAAGAAACGAGATCTGCAAGGAGCGAAGGACTCGAGCAGAAGGTGCTCATAATCCCCAGCCTCGGAGCTCGGCGACGAAAGACTCCGAGTCGAGGAACTAAAAAGAAAAAGGCAGGCCTTGGTGAGCTCACCTCCGTGGAGGCTTTGTCCCCCGCGCGCGCGCTGGGTATCGTACGACTCTCTCACCGACCCAAGGACGATTATTATTATTATCATTATTATTATTATTATTATTATTATTATTATATTATATGATTATTATTATTATCATCAACTACATCATCATCATTATGATTTATGATTATTATTATGATATCATTATTATTTCATTATTATTATATCATTTTATTATATTATATTATTATTATTATTTATGTACGAGTTCAAAGTAATAAATAAATAAAAGTGTGGTCACTCGCTGAAGCGTCGACGGATTTTCTCGACACGCAATAGGAACATTGAATCTGTACAGTTCTTAACTATAAATAAATTTACTAACTAAATAAAAATAAACTATATAAATATATAAATAAATAAATCATTATAAAAGAGACAGCTGAAGACAAGAGCAGAGCAGCGCGCCCCACTCCGCAGTGTAATATAAATGGTAGGAATGGAGCTATTCCATTATTTTCTCATAATAATTAATGGAAAAGAAGGCATTTGAAAAAAAAGATTTCTCTTTTGGAGGATGGGAGAGGGAAAGGAAAAGCGGAGGAAAACGCAAACAAGAAGTATAACGAGATAAAGATAAAGACGCGAAAGGGGCATGGTACTAAAGGGATTCACACATTCAGTTGGAAAACCGAAGGGTGCCGAAGCGACAAGAAACCGCTTGAAAAACTTAGGAATTAATTAGAGAGTTAACGATTACGATTTACTATAATATATTGTGTATAAATAGTTAATTCAATTGAGAAAGCATGCGAGAAGGAAAGTAATGAGAGTGAAAGAAAGTGTGAACGAGAAAGAATACGAGGAGCGTGTGGATGAGCAAGTCGAATGAAAATATTTGCACGCACTACGGAAACGAGAGCTAAAGAAATTTCTTTTTGTGAACGCGGTAGATGTGTGCGAGTGTATGAGTGACTAGAAGCGATGTATTATAGAATATACATATTATAAATATAGTGCGCGTGTAGCAGGTAATTAGGGCCCGGAAGCACACACACAGTCCACATTCGGTTCGTCTGCATTTTTTTTCTCTTTTTGTTATTATTGTTCTTCCCTTTTGAAAAATAGCAGTAAAACAAAGAACGCAGTGCATTGGAATATCTTTTTCCTCTTTTTCACGTAAATATACGAGGATTTTGCATACCAGAATCTCAATGTGAACGGTATCGCTCGTAAGACACCGAAAGAAACGAAAAAAAAAAAAAAAACACAGAGAAAACGAGAACTCGGTTTAATCCCATTTATATCCCTTTCCCTAATAGTTTTTCTTTCGTTAAAGTGCGCTTACTCCAGATTGGCAATTCGTCAAGGTCAGTGTGTTTTTCTTGCTTTTTAATTTATTCGCAGTATCACAACGACGTATACGATTTGTACTTCTACTTTATTTCGAAAGAATAAGAGAAGAGGGAAAAATAAAACGGACGTCGAACTTTCAATGCCCATTTCAATTGAATGAATGCGAATGAGAGAGCAAGACAAAATCCTGTGAAAGTTCATTCTTTATCTCTAAATACTAAATGTCCTTGATATACGTAAGAGTGCAAGAAGGAAAATGAATTAAAAAAGGCGGAGAAAAAGAGGTCGAGAGAAAGGGAATGAAAGAAAAAGAGAGAAAGAGAGAGAAAGCGAACACAAAAACACATGAAACAAAGCTTATTTTGATGAGGCTCCTGGTGATGACAACGTTTAGAATCATTTTTGCATGAAAGCGATCTAACGAGCAAACGTTTCAACGTGAAAGCAAATAAGAGAAAAGAATGATTATATAAAATATAAATCGAAATTATTAATATTTTAAATACGCTCAACTTACACATCGGATATTATTATTGAAATATCGTTATAAATTTTAAAACTCTCTTAACATTAAAATCGACAATCATAACAACTAAAAAACCGATGACTTTCATTGAACTTGTTATCTTAAACAAAAGCACGATGAAAAAAGATTTCGATTAATGTTTTACGTCAAGACTTAATGAACTATTATATATCACTTAATCCAATCCCATAACCGATTGCTGATTTTTTCGATTAATGATTGTTGCTTTCGCGTTAACTATTAAGTAAAATGACGCACGCAATCTGAATGATCGTTTGTTTTTTTGGTGTTATGAGAATCGATGTTTTAGTATACTAAAAAATAAAAATGAAACTCATGTATACCGAATGTCTGAGGTGGCTAAAAAATTGGCTTCTGCTTAATTAATTGAAGAAAGAAAGCAAACTTCAACTTGACAGATGCTTTTAATCATTATCTAATTGTGTCACGGAGTTAAAATAAGTGGATCTTTCTCCAAAGAATTAGCACACGTTCAGACTCAAGAAAAAAACTGCCTTTGATGGTAGCCGAAACTCCTGTCTACATTACGTATAGGTATTTTGCTGTCTTTTAAAAATCTGATGGATAGGTATCAAAAATCATTGACATTTGACGCGGATCAATGCGACTTTTATCAAATGAGACCACTCGAACGAAGCCGACAATCAACCATTAGACGTGTACACCACAGATATAAGTGAATTCAAACCTCAAATTTCTTCTTGACCTTTGACCCTCGGGCCGGGGTCACTGCGATGCGGGCAGCCTTTTATCGCATTATGTTTGTTAACGGCGTGGATTGTTTAATTTTATTGAATGACCGCATCGTAAATCAGCGTGACCTCAGCAGTCCCCAAAAGTTTCGCCAGGAGTTTCGGCTTTTTATTATGCGTGCGTTTAATCGACGCACGAGTATCAGGCGAAATCGGCTTCAGTGACTAATCGGCCCTACTCGATCGATCGTTCGATAGCTCGAACCTTCCTCACCTCCAAGACGCACTTGCCGCTTTCTTAACATTGACATTACTCCCATGAAATTACCCACAGTACGTTTTTTAATTGTTGACCTCGTAATAGACGGTAGGTAGTGGAGGGTACAAGGGGAGCAAAAAATAAGCCCAAACGCAAATTTTTTGCGAGCCTTGGAGCGTCGAGTGCTGAGGTCGAGTGGGCTAAAAGAAATCCAAAGAAATCCGGCGAACCGATCGTTGAAAGCACACTGTCGCTGCCTTTTGTTACAGGGTTCAATATAGAAATACAAATACGATTATCATAAAATTCCGTCAGATTTCGATCCGACGCTGAATCATGATTCGCATTATTCCGCCGCTTTCATAGGCGACTTGGCCGGATTTCTAATTTTAATGCGCGTATACGATTACCATTAATAAATCCCCCCAATAAGCGATATACAATGTGAAATTTGACAATTTAAAATAAAACAGAAGAGATACGATTGCGATCCGACAGTTTGGCTGTTCGTTTGATAATGAGTTCATTCGATTGAATCATCGCCTTAAAAATGTATACGAAGTAACAGTTAAGCTATCTAAGTAATATACAAGTTAGAGGAATAAAGAAAAAAAGAGTACACAGAGTTTTTATCAACAACAGCATCGGTGACTTGGAAGCGAAAGAAAAAGAGTGACAAAACAATGTAAAGTAAATGTGAGTGAATTACGGTTTGTATGTACGATATCGTGAGTGTATGAGTGTGGGCGTGTATGCTTACCTGTACGTGTATGCATGTCGTAAGATGATATTGAGCAAAATGATACAGGATATAAAAATGCTTGAGTAGATGCGATTTGATGGTCATATGAATGAAAGGAATTATGAAGAAATTCGTAAAAAAGGAAAACACACTGTATTATTATTATATTGTGTATAATTATGATTACCTATTACCGATTTTTAGTCGGTCGACGACTTTGACCGAGACAAGAATCGGGGTAACGAAAAAATTGTTGCGAACACTATTGTAAACGATAATGATAAAAAATGATGTATAAATAAGATAACATTCATTATATCGGTATGAAATCTGATTTTTTCAACTGGTTATTATTTTTTTTTTTTTTTTTGTGCATCGCTCAAACCTTAACTACTTTTCAACACATTCGAATACTGAAAGATCGTAATGACAAAGTTGATCCGATCAATGAAATAGTTAAACCGTCAGAGAACACATTACACTCGTGAATCAAATGCTTTTGTATAATTACTTGACTCGCGATTGTGATAAAATTTAATCTGAAAAAATATGTATTCGGAGATGAATTTTTACTACATTTTCACGAATGAACCTCGTATACGATTTTTATGTGTAAATTTAAATCGTGTTTGAGCAACAAAGAAAAATTGAGTTTAAGGAAATAATACGCCTATTTCATACATAATACAAGTGTTCGATTGTTTCCCCGCGATTTTTCTTTGTTGTAAAAGCATATAATACGTTATTAACAACATAGATGACTTAAATAATGCAAATCTGTTCACGGGAAGTAAATATAATTCGAGACAAAGACCTGACAGAGAGAAAAAAATTGCGAACGCGAATGTTTGTTTTTTCGATCTCGCACTGGAGTACAGTAAAAGCGACATATTGTCAATATTAAAGTATTAGAACAATTTGAAGAAAAAAAAAATTTTTCGTCGAAAATATAACTCATACGCGAAGTATGACATGAAATCGAACGGTGCATATATAAAACGCGTGATGTGATGTTTCAACTGTTAAAGTAACTGTTTAATAATCGAGTAAAATTTGAAAACTTAAGCAGGCGTTTCTCACCCGATCGGACACTTGTTAAACCGACTGAGTAATAAGTGTCACTCGTTTTGAGCGTCACGTGAATCACACCCATACACATAAACATAATAAAAGAAGTAAGAGAAACAAATAAAGGATGACGGTGTCATGATGGTCTGTGTTAGAAGAGTGTCCATTGTATAGTGTTTTTTGAAACGTGAGCATTAAATGCTACATCTTGTGTATATATGTTGTTTTGCAATTATTTCGCAATCCTGCTCTCACACTCCTATTTATTGTTTTCCATTTCATTTTCATTTTTATCAATAATTATTTCAACGTATTCCTGATAATATAGCTTAAAAATAATTTTCCATGAACTAAAATTAATTTTTAATGAAAAACAAACAATTGCAAATTCGACACATTGATATGATTACAAAATTTTGCAAACATTTTCTTTTAAAAAACTACCTGTTCAATTGTTTGAATCATTAGTCATGAATAAATAAAATTAAAAAGAAATATATATATGAAATTAACGATCGATAAATGCAGTTGATTTATCCAAAAATAATATTATTAAAAATAATATTGCTTTGAATTTCATCAAGAAAATGTCATCAAAAGGTAAGTATTATTTTCATAATAATAAAATTATCCTTTGTACTCGTTAGTTCACTTAAATCCTTTAAAATGTTTAAAATGACGT
The DNA here is from genome assembly GCA_018907245.1 of Eupristina koningsbergeri. Classification (NCBI taxonomy): domain Eukaryota; kingdom Metazoa; phylum Arthropoda; class Insecta; order Hymenoptera; family Agaonidae; genus Eupristina; species Eupristina koningsbergeri. The sequence continues at coordinate 1,337,341 of JACCHV010000096.1, forward strand.
TTTTAAAATTAAAAAAAAAAATACTTACTTGAAGTTGTTAATTGAATAACAGTAATTATTAAATACATTTTTGCATTACACAGTATTTATAATAGTTAGCTTATGGTAAATTTTAAACAAACCTTTAACAATGGCAATGCAATGCTATTACGCAATGCTAGATTAAGTATTTAGTAAGTAAATAATTAAAGGCTGCACAAACCTTCCATTTATAAAAAAATATCGTATCTTTTTTGGGTTTAGTAGTTGGGTAAAGCGTAGGCGTGACGGTTTGTTAGCGAACCGTCAATGATTCGGCTTCGTTATGTCCGAGTGCCACGAGAAAAGGGTGGCGCCGAGCGACTTTCATTGTATGTATTAAACTGGTGCTCGAGAGTCGAACGCAGCATCCCTTGGACCTTTATGAAATATGATAGGATGGAAGGGGGAAGGTCTACCATGCCAATTACCGCTGATGGCTATTCCATGGAAATGAACCTTATTATGGATTTTTTCTCTCTGTTTCGCTCTTGACGAGCTGCTTAAGAAAAGAGAAGGATGACAATTATGGTTTGTTCGTTCATTTTTCGCTTCTATCGATATCATCATCCAAATGAAAGAATATTTTTAATTACATGCATTTTAACTTACAAAAAAAATGCTTTGTATTAATATGTGAATGTTATTTATTCCATATGATTTTTTAGAAAGACGTTAATTCAATATTTGCGACGTGATTTTAATGTATAATATTGATGAAAATATAATGAATAATCAGTCTACGAAGATGAAAAGGATGGCGACAAAAAATATAATCAAGTAAAAATAATATTTAAATTGGGAAACAAGGAAACGATGCATCATCGCTTAAAGAAATTCCATGGAGTTTTTGCCGAGAGGCTTGAAAAAGAAAAATCTTTCAGTAAGTTATATGCAGTTATAATAATAAGAAGCTCCGGGCTCCTTGGCTGGAAAGCAAAGAAAAAGCAGTACTCGTGCTCGTCATCAGAAGAAGCACAAGAAGCTGATAGGAGGATCCTTGGCGAGGACGAAAGAAGGCGAATGAGCACGATGGAAGGAAGGAAGGAAGGAAGGAAGGAAGGAAGGAGGGAAGGAAGAAAGGAAGGAAGAAAGGTAGGATCGGTTTTTTCCTCCGGGTGGAGAGGAGCGCCGAGACCGAGCGTCGACGTCGTTGTCGTCGTTGTCGTCGTTGTCGTCGTGGTCGTCGGCGGTGACGTCGACCACGAAGACGGGGGCCATAAAGCATCGTCGCGGGGAAGTCTCCGAGCAAACAATCTCGTAATGGCAGAACGGCTGACTGGTGGCGCGGTAATGAGATATTAGAGGTGCTGCTCAAGGGAGTGGCTGGCCGCCGGCTGAACGTGTGAATGCGGCGTGCGTGTGTCTGTCGGAAGGGGGTGGCGGCGAAGGGCCGAGGGAGGGCGCCCCGTAATACGGCGCGTGCGAGGGTGAGGGCGTTACGGAATACACCGCTAAGGGTGGTATCGCTTACCCTCTTGGGACGCGATTACTGGGAGCGCTGCGTGCGTAAGCTCGACTCGACTCACCCCCTCGCGTCTTGGACCGAGACGACGGCTTTCGACTCCGGCCCTTTTGACTCCGCACACGCGCGTTTATTCACTTTTCGCGGCTCGCGCGGATGTGCGATCGAAGCACCAGAGACAGCCCAGGGCCGTTAATCCGGCCGACGTATGCGGCGCCTTTTTCTTTTACTTTTTCTTCGGTGTTTTTCTGCAGACTCCGAGCTTTATTCGGGAAAGAAAAAAGAAAAATAGAGCGCGCGTGAGGGGGTGTCCCCACTCGGGCTCACCGTTGGCTCTGACTCTCCGGCTGCTAAACTGTTTTTTATGTACCCTTTGTTAAACGTGATCCCGTTATAAATCGCCGTGTGGACAGGCTCGAGACTCGAACTGATTGTCCTGTAGGTTATTACTTTGTTTGCAGTCTATGTTTTATTATTAAGTGGGTGTCTAATATTGCCTCCGACAAAAGAAATATCTCTCTTTAATTTTATTACTTTTTATTATTCCAGACCTTGCTTTTGTCAACGTCAATTTTTTCACTCGGTGCCCTGATTCTCTTCTTTGCTTTCCATCGATACTTTTCATCCACGGAAAACTTATTCATTTCTTTTACCGTAAACGAACATTTTGGCTGACCTCGTCCTTTCCACCCCTCCTTTTCCGATGACTTTGCAACCCCATTTGCATTATTAACTATTAGGTACGAATTTCTGATTCTATTATATTTTATATTTTATCAATAACAACGTACTTTTAATATTGCAATTAACCTTTTAATTGCGGAAATAATGAAAGTATAATTTTCTCGAGAAAGCATGCCCCGGCACACAGTTATACGTCATAAGTTTCTAATTACGATACGATCGCGACGTCTAATCTAGAGGCAAGATTATCATTAGCGATTAACATTAAACCAGTGGAGCTCGAGATACAAAAGTTGCGGATCCCGTTATAATGGAATTATATCTGCCAATCCACGTGAAAGACGAGAGGAGTGGAGGCGAGGGGCTGGAGGAGGGCAGATTTGAAACAAGTCGAAACTGGAGAGGCGAAAACAAAGTTAGTTACGAGCGTCGCTGGTTCCTCGGGTAAACGGAATTGGCGTCCAGGTGCTGGGCCGCAGGGTAGACGTGTGCAGCGATACCTCATTCGTTAGAGTCTCTCAGACGCGTCGAATCCGAAGCTCAGGCCGACGTCAGGCAACCGTGGCCACGCTCGCCGTTTGCCATCGTGGACGCCGCTCCAAGTTCCCCAGGAGTCGACCTCTTCGTACGCGAGTCCCGAGCCGGTTAGGAGTCGAGCTACGGGCACTGCTCCATTTTTAGGTTACGCCGAAGGATTCCCGATGTTCACTTGAGCGTCGACGGTTATTTTCCCGGGTCTTCGCCGGAGAGGTTGTTCAGTTAGTGGCGCGTTATGTGGTTACGAGCATTCTGTCGGGAGCGGTTACAATTTAATCAGATTTGCCTACACGCTCTCAACCATCCCTAGTCCTGTTATAATGATTTTTTTTTAATTAACAGAAAATGAAGAGAAGCAGTCGCAAATCCAACTTCTTTATCTAATTTAATCTTAGATGCGGCTTCCCTTCCTTAATAAATATCTTTTAATCATTAAATACGATTATGATGAGAAAACTTGATCTTATAATTTCATCAAAAATGAAAATTTACACTGCGTGGTTAAACGTATTTATAGGAAATTTCATAATGCTTCTAGAGCGTGACGAAGAGAATATTACGTTAAAAAAGTAATTTAATATTCTTATTAAAAAAAATTATTGAACTATTAATTATTTTATCATTTAATCTTTATATTTATAAATGTATACATGTAGAGAATATTAAATATCCAATCTATATTTATAAATCTTTAATTTTTTTATTTGTATAAAATATCAATTTCATTTGTAGATTTAGTTTATTTTTTAATCCAAAATCATTTGATATTAATACAGAATTAATATCCAAGCAACATTCATATTCAAAAAATTTATTATTTTATAATATTATTGCATATCAATAGAATTATTAGTAATTAAATATGCTGCATGATTGTGATAATATTAAACGAATGAAATCCCTTTATTATTAATAATTAATTCGAGCAAAAGCGTATCATTAAATTATTCGAGTGGAATTCATATATTTTATAAAATATAAATTCACTTTTATAATAAACATTTTAATTCCAAAATAGTTAAGGCTTAGCCGTGGTAATCACTAACAGGATGCTATGGACAATTATTTCTCTTGAATATGAATATTATTATATCCATGAATAATATTATAAAAGTCTTACCACTGCAAATAAAATGACACGTTTAAATAACAAAAATTAGAATTTACACATGCGCTACATATTTTATTAATATTTTATTGTTTTTTATCAAGCAATAAAATTAAAACAACAAAAAAATGTAAAAAATATTAATAAAAAGTTTTGGATAATTAATTAACGTATAATAATGTAAAAAAAGATTTTCGAAACGTGTGTTTTAAATAAAACTCTTAAATCGCAATAACGAAAAACCAATTATTCGGTTAATACCGATAAGATAGATGCATATTAAAATAAATATTAATTTTTGATGGATGAATGGAAGTGAGAAATTAAGGACGAAGCCTTTCCTCGGGTAATCGCGTCCTTAAAAATCAGATTTTCATAGACTTTGAATGGAATTCCTCATAAAAAGTCCACTAAAAGTCCATTTTTATCATCAGTCTCTCACTCGCATTAGTCCCATCATCTCCTTTTCTCCATTACCCGGCTATTCTCTTAACATCCAACTCCTTCTCCGCAATATCCCTCTCTGACGAACGAACCCCGTTCCTCTCGCGTTAACCCCCCCTCCACCCTCTTGCGCTTCTGTATTTAACTTGTCCATTTTTACTCTCTCTCTCTCTCTCTCTCTCTCTCTCTTTTCGCTATCGAAAATTTTCAAATTCTCGTGTTTGTCTCTGATGTGCTCTCTCTCTCTCTCTCCTACCCTCTTTCCGCCACCGAGCCACGGACAAATGGGTGTCCCTGCATATGTAAAAGCGGCGTTGTGTTCGTTCGGGCTCACCCCTCTGCCCGGCCATTTGTCAATGTCAAGGCGCGAGCGCCGTAGCCATGGTAACACCTCCGGCGTGCATTGCACTCTCTCTCTCACTTGCTCACCCGCCGTAGGCAAGCGTATGATTCGAGAGAGTTAGCCGGAGCGAAAGAGAGGGATAGCCTTCCTTTTCTTTCTTTCTCTCTCCTTCTCTGTTTCTCTCCCGCTCTGGTGTTCCCCTACCCTTGGAGCCAGGACTAGTCGTCGCGCGGGCGAGCCCCGACGGCGGCGCTAACCCAGCCCTCCCCCTCCTACAAACACTGGAGTACCTTACCACGCAGGCGCGGATTTTGCGAGTGTGGCGCCTGCGTGTGCGTGCACACAACTACTCCCACCTTCCTCGAACTTCGGCGGATCGCCGTACGTCCGGATGACGATTGGGACGCCTTCAAACGGTCTTTTTTCTAGTTAACGCTCCGAAAAATGTTGTGTTTTTATGATTTCTGTTATTGGTTGTCGAGATTGTTATGTCCCCGATTAACTCGTATGCTTTTTAACGAGCGACACACCGAGTTGAGATGTTCCAAATGAAATAATGATCCGTATAAGGGTCGTAATGATGATAATTGGCTGCTCATACCATCTCGCTCGCTTTAAACTTTATTATGTTGCATTTAAAATCTCTAATGCGTAAATACAAGTGGCAAAACATTTTTCAAACATTTATTCGCTGAATGAACAGTCTGCTTTGATAAATACTTTTATCAAATTTCAAATTCAATTTAATGCCCTACCCTAAAATATATTTTACATTATCATCTTCATCATTTTCAATTCAGTTCTATTTCAATTATTTAGATATTCCAAATTAAAGATTATCATTTTTTTTTTTTTTTTTTTTAATAATGATTGATTATTCATTAATAATTTTAATAAATATTATCTATAAAGACTAAATATCTTGCTTGCAACAAACTCTTCAAATCCTCTAAAAACCAAAGTTTATTTTCAGTTTTATTTAAACAACTACATTATTTATCAATTATTATTTCATGAAAAGTTATAGCACCTCGATAGTTTTAATTTTGAAAAAAAAATACATCTAATATCAATTAAAGAGTGTAATCAATAAACTTACTTACCACGATTAAGTCTTACACAATTTATTGGAATGACGTGGTCCTTTTATCCAACGACTACAATGACATCTGACTAGATATCATTAACTATACTCGAATCACAGATCATTGTCAAGAAGTTTCATCTACTATTACATGAGCAAGGCATATTTGATGTTGATCTCCCATTATTAGAGCAAAGTATATTTGATTATCATCCAATTATTTCATTCGTTTTTGAAAGTCATGATACGGTATTCGCACTTTTGAATTAGTGATGTAAGAGAAGTCAATTATACTTTCTGTATAGTATTATAAAAAAACGATGCATAGTGATATTAATCGAAACACAAGCAAAAGGAAAATACATGTGTTTATTATTAACCGATCTGATAATGAACAATGCAATGATTAATTAAATAAATGAGTACATTATTTAGGAAGATGTATTGTATTTGTTTTGAATTTATGCGAACAAATGAGCAAAAGTCTAACGACAAAAGCTCCTATGTATAAATGGAAAAAAATACTTTATTAATTGATATATAAGAATGAATCTTTTATATGTGACTCGAACTTTAATGCCTGTACGTAATTATTTATAATGGCTAATTGACGTAAAAAGTTAAAGATTTGAGTGAAATAGATGATGCTAATAATAATGAAAGTAAGAAAAATGAAGGAAACGAATTTTTTGCTGCAAGAATGAGGAAAGAATTTTATAGAAGTGAAATGTTGATTATGGGCTCCATTGTAAAAAGTAGTCGCCAAACTTGATCTTTGATACCCGATTCTTGATTTTCGGCCCAGAACAGTGAAAAGCGCGGGAGGTAAGGAAGGAGGAAAGCCCATGGAAAAAGGGAATTTTTAAAGGGCTCGTGCGATCGAGAAAAAGAGTAAAAATCAGACGTAGGTCGGGTCACGTCATTCGGCGGATCGGGAGACGGAAGGGACGAACCCCATAAGGGGTGTAACTATTGCAGAGCAAGACAGCTCGCTTAAATATGCAGCCGGGGGTGGCGGGCAGAGCATTGTAGCGTGCTTGTAGCAAGGCACGAAGCAAAGGGTGGACGCGTGAGGGAAACGCGAGTGCCGGAGGTTGACTCGGTAAGCGACGGTAAGCGAGAAAAACTGAAAGTGCCGCGGGGGCGGGGGCGGGGAAGAGGGCAAGGAGACCTCGACCTCGGGGCGCGTGCGCGCCGTGTAATGATTGACTGGCTCGCTGGCAGCCAACAGACAGACACGTCTCTCTCTCTCTCTCTCCCACTACTGACTACTGACTCGCCCACCTTCGGCTGCAGCCAAACTTCTCGTATTCGCCTCTCCTCCGCGGAATGCATGTCACACCTTTGGTCCACGCCAAAAGTCCCATTTTCTCTGACACCTACCCCCCGTTTTTCCCCAAATCCAGGGACTCCAACCACTTCAATGACAAATGACAAAATGACAGGTCCCTTGAAACTACTACCAATGTCTATTGACAAGGCTTGAAAACTTCTAATTGCCATAATTACGTTTCATTTTGGTTTTTATCGCAAAATCAGCAAAAATGATTTATTCTACGCTGTTTTGAAATTACTGCGGATTGAAAATGTTAGTTGTAACATTGGTCAATCTCGAACTTCCATTTACGTCAAAAATGTAAAGATAAATTTATTTACAAAAGGTATCACTCGTAAAATACACCCTTTCAGAGCTGGAGACATTTTCGAAAAGTGGAAACTAGAAACTGGATAGTTTTCATCTTAACATCAAGACTTGGATATATTTACCTTTTTCTTTTCTCCTAGCTACTATTGGACATTCACTCAAGTTATTGTTCGCATTTATCGTATCATGCCACTTCTTTAACTTCATCTTTCAAAAAGACGAAGTTAGGGGAAAAAATAAAATAGAATAAACGAAAGGTAAAAAGAGAAAAGACAAAAAATTCGCTTTTCTCCTCTATTCCTTCAAGTTCTATTCTTTTTCAGAGACCATCTGGTCGATATACGCTCATTCTAGCGCTAAGGTCTTTTTTGCAAGAGTGATGTCCAGGAACTACAATGGGAGTATCGGCAGATATTTTATTAGATAGTGACTGTTCCGAAATGTCAAACGAAGACGATTTTCGGCGATGTACAAAGGTTACAGCAATGCAACTTTGTCAGTTCATATACAGGATGATAAACGATAAACACGAGGGTCAAGCAGTCCATTCTTAATATCATGATATCACTTAAATATAATATCAAAAATAATGATTCATTCTCTCTCAGAAAAAAAAAAAAAAAAAAACAATTATTATTCAAAGTAGTTTGATAAAGTCAACCTATAAATTTTATCTTAGATTTTTAAAAAGATCCTAATGTATTTTTAATTACTAATTAATTTATTTATTTATCCAACAGTAATCTTAATAAGAATGTTTAAGCTTTGTTTCTGTAAAATTCTGAGAGTCATAGCGATGAGAATGATAAAAGAAAAAGGTATTTGAAATTAATAATAACGATAAAATTTAAGTTTTTTGCAGTACAGATAAAGTTTTATTAAATACGATATTTTAATATTGTATTTGGCATTTAAAAAGTTAACATTACAAAATAAGATTATACAGTCAGAAAGCATATTTTTAGTAATTAACGGACCAACAGTACCAATTTTGTTTCTTTTTTATCAAGAAATCGTTAAATAATTATCAGCTTGACCAATTTTTGTAACTAATAATTTAGTTGAAATAAAATTTATCACGATCTGCTAATTAAACAAAGTAAATTTAAAAATATTTTTCTTTTAAAATTATGCAAAATATTAATGTAGAGATGCTACGGTAGATTTCATGTTAAAGATTGATAATGGCTTAGTATTAAGATATTTATAATTTGCTGAATTTAAAATTCATGAGATCATGCATGTTGATCGGCTGAATATGCATGGCATATAAAATTATGTAAATATTCGATGAAATATCCTTTCGCTCAAATTTTTGAGTCAGTGAAATGGTTAATGAGTCATCCACTTTGACATTTCCCACACCTGACAGTAATAAAACAAACGATAAAGCACTTTCTAAATTCCTCGGGATATCGCGAGGAGCGTTTACACGGAATTTACACGGAATTTACACGGAATAAATCATTTGCAAAGCGTTTAAAGAAATTGGTCTCTCGAGTATCGAGGGGCATCGCGAGCCACCCTCGCGCGAAATCCCAAAATCCATCCACCCGATTGGCCGAATACCCTTGAGCTAGGAAACTTGGGCAAAGGACACTCGACCACTTGGATGCACCGGGAGATAGTGGGAGATTGATTAAAAAAGCGAGGAGAAAAGCGAAGGAGCGAAAATGTTTGCACAGGTACGGAGGATCCGAGGGGCCATGTGCGTGTCTCGAGCAAGGCTGCAGTTTTTTTTTCTTTGTTGCTCTTTCCTTTTTCAAGCTCGGGTCCTCTCGCTCTGGCCGAGTCGCTTAATCCAGCACTGACCAGCCGTCCATCAAGCCTCGGTCACGAATGTTTTGTCCCGTCGCCGTTGCATCTCCCGTAAATTCGCGGATGCGCGTGCATGTTCAACGCGTCGCATAAAGCACAAAACCAACGTGAATTACGGTAGTATCGCGTTACAGAGTTACCCAGCTTCCTCTCCTCCGAGGAATTCCGAGGTACGTCCTCGTCCTATGGTTTTTGGCCCCTTAAAAACAATCTCTTCATCGAGTGTAACTTATTGACCGCTAGGACCCGTCCTGTTCTTGCGGGGGGACTTGGATTAAGAACGCAACTCCGTGTTCATTTGTGCTTAGCCCCCCGCTCGATGTATAATTTTATAATTAGTCATGATGTAATACATTCGAGTTGTAATTTTTTCAGCTGCTTGTGCTTGTGCGAGTGCGTGCTATAATATTACCTGATATGCGGCTCGCAGTACATTATAACTTGAAAATGTACGAAAAAATATTACACGGAAAATTTATTAAAATAAGATCATTATCTATTGGGAGAGTATTTCTTATTAAACATTTCTTGAAGTATATTTTTAATAAATATTAATGATGTGTATAATGCCTGAATAATTATTTGTAATTTATATAAAACGAATTATATATAATTATTTGCTTTATACCTGTATATTATGAGATAGTGATGGGTATTAATTAAAATTTTATTACTCACACATCTCATAAATAGAATGTTATTATGCAAATATAAAATCGTTCCTCTTGTTTATTAGAGTATTTTGCATTACAAGTTGGTGAAAAAGTAACGACAAAGTAACAAGTTTTATTCCCGTGCAATAAAACGAGCGATTATATGTTCATTCTCTTACTTAAGGTTTTTTTCAGTTAAAATGTTTTTCTTATAAAATGTAGGCTCCCAACTCACATCTGACAAGGTTTCAGCATTTAACAAGCACCATTTTTTAATGCAAAACCAGGGCTTACATTAAATCGAGTAAAATTTAACGAAGAGAAAATTGCAGAGGATTAATTCAACCAGCAATTATTCTCTCTTTAGGCGAACCGTTCCTCGTTCTTCTTCAAGAAGCGCTCCCAAACAATTAACAAATAATAAGCTTCTTTCGCCTTGAACACGGCACGTACGGCTTGATCTTTATTTCGATCGCATTGCACGTTTTCGCAAGGTTAATTTTCACGGTAACGGCCGGAAGATCCCGATATATTCCCGATCCTCGATCGAGCCGACGAGATCTCTTACTAATTGCCGAGACGATCCCCGATACGCGGCGGCTCGCTCAAACCAAAACGAACAAATCCCGCGCCGTGTAAGGAGGGAAAAAAAGTTCGTGTTACAAGTACCCGACCAGAGGGAGGGAGGGAGCAAGGGATGCAATTGCTAGAAGGGAATAGCGACGAAAAGAGTAAGAGCCCGAGGCCACGCGAGACTTTCGCTACATGTAGCGCGAAATGGAGAAGGGTTGTTCGGCGCTTGGGACCTACGAGGAAGAGGGTTGGGTTAAAGGGCCCAGAGTGTGCCAGGAGCACTCCAGCCCCCTCCCTCTCTCCCCCCCGCCAACAACCGTTACTAGTGCCGTAGTGTTAGGCCCTTCTGCGAGTGTGAGTCTATCTTTCGATGTAAATAACCTCACGTGGTCTGGAATTTAAGTGCCAACAAATTTGTATTAGTCCGCTGACACGCCACCGTAGTTTACCCTAACTGGCTCCAGGACTTTGCCATTCTCTCTGTGATCCGATGCAAGCATCCCCCTCCCCTTCTCTTTTAGTATCGCGCTGCGTTACTGTGCCCTCGGTGCTAGTGTTGGACAGGGCACACTGTCAACCTACCGATAATTAATTAAAGACATCGAGTACAAATGAACTTGGCGCGCAATTACCTCGAGGACTCGTAAAAATGCGGCGATAGTCATTGAAAAAAGATTTAAATAATTCAACAAGGTTGCGTCTATTTTTTGTCCTTTACAGCATTTAATTCGCTGCTACTTTCCATATTCATTTAATGAATAAACAAGCAAAATATCACCATCGTTATAAAATTGAAATAGCCCGATTATTGACAGATTTACCGATTGAAAGATTATTTGTGTCTAATGACAAAATATATTTCAATGGGTGTTTTTTTTCGTAAAAATCACCGACTCTCAACAAGACAAATTATTCATACGGTTAGTTAAATCACGTGCGGGTAATTTGTTAAAAAATGAATTTGGCAAAAATGAACTCCAAGGCAAAATAATTATAAAAATTACAATTGTTCTAGATACGTCGTTAAAGTACAATAGCGTCATTTCAATCGTAGAATCAATTACCCGCAAATTAATCATCCATAATGCAACAAAAACGTTTGAGCGCAACAGAGCATAAATCTGAATGGTTTATAAATAAAGAGAAGTCCTTCGTACGAATTAGTCCAATTAAAGGAGGATAAAGCCAACGACTTGAAGAACATCGGCGCACATTCAGCGGCGGGTTCCTCTTTCGGCGACACGGCTATCAATGAACCTTTTCTTGAGGGGAGCCTCGATGGATCGTAAACTCACCCTTTGCCGTACTTTCTAAGCCATCTTCCTCATCAAGCTTTAATCTTTCATTCCTCGGCACAGGAACATATTCAATTTTCCTGACGATCTGTCAGCGGTATCTGATGATGGAAATTGTAATTCTACAGATTTAGCGCTCGGCTCGTTTCGTTATTCCTTCCCCCTTCTCTTTACACTAGAGATTACAGAGGTGTTTAATTATCCTTTCGTTTATTCTTTATTTAATTCTTTCAAGGCCTTTCAACGAGAATTTTTAATTCGATTTCTCTCCTTACAACATTATTGCAATACTTTGTTGCATTGAATTTTTTAAAGCTTTAAACAATTTTGGATTGATAATGAGCACTAGTGCTGTAAGCCATGATAACATAAATAGATGGCACTCCCTCCCTCAATAATAACTGAGTTCAATTATCGCGGATCTATGCACGTAAAACGTGAATTATAAATACCGAAGGCTCGAAAATAGTTAGGCTCCCAAGTTTATTGGCTCCTCCCGGCCATTTTGAAGAAACAAAAGCCTACGATGTCCCAATTGTAAGCACTTCATTTCCGTGGAGACGCGCGTCCGTCGAGTATTCCGAAGTATTTTCTGCGTCCTTGTTCCGACTCTATTTTGTCGCTGCTTTTGTTCGTCTTTAGCCTCTCGGAGAGTCCTCCCGAAGAGTGAAGGAGGACCGGAGGGGCTGGGGCTCCAGCTTTCGCTCTCCCCCGGGATGAGAGCAGCGAAAAACTTTCGCCAACTCGCATCTGTTTCAATTTATGCTGCCCATGCCATGGCGCAATACACGGCAAAAGCAAAATACTTTCGCGCACACCGACTCAAAATACAGAGAAGGATAAAAGCTCTGCCCGAGTTCGCCGCCGAAGCCAACGCCGGCTTTCTTATTCCTCTGCCAGATCCCCGCATCTCTTAATTTATAGTTAACCCAAGTTTTACGTGTAAAAGTAATTATTGATGCGCCATCTACCTGCACCTTCCTATATCTTATGAGTTAGAATGACAATTGTCGTTTATTAGCTTTTTTCTTCTTGAGCGAAATACGAGTTGGAGTGTTAAATTCTTTCTTTTATAACTTTAGCATAAAAAAATCTTTTGATGGTAAACAGTGGCTTTTATTTTAATAACAATTCATTTCTAAATTCGGGTAATCTCATACATTTATCATGCCTAAATTAACAGTGTTGTGTGCGTACCAATAATTTTTATCATTAGTACAAATAATTTACAAAATACAAATGTATATGAATAATTAAAATCTACACGTCAATAACATTAATCAAGATTTTAATTAATATAATTGACAAATGACCAATAATGAAAATCATAAAAACACATCGAATAAGATGGATAGACTGCGCAATTATTAATTCAATTTACATTTAAATTTAAGTAGTAAAAATTGAATTCGAATTACTTGTAAAATTTACAGTTAGCATTATTAAAAATTGAAGATGCTATTCAAATAAACTCATTTATTTAATGTAGTTTAGGGAATTGAAAGAAACCCTCCCCCCGTCCGTTCATATAATAAGACGAAGCAGTGCTCCTTTTGGATGTAAATAAAAAAATCATAATTGGTTATTGAAGCATCGGGGACGCTTGAGCAAGTAACTAACTTGACAACTCTACATCCAAGAAGAACTCCGCTTCATCTTATTGTCATTTAATGTAGTTGTGAATAAAAAAGAAATGAGATAATTTTAAAAAAATTCTATGCTTAACATAATGTTTGGATTATTTGTGTAATATTGTGCAAGAATACTTGGAACAAGGGAAAGTTTGGAAGGCTTCAAATATTGTGTTGGGTAAATGTCTTGCAGATAAATATTAAAATAATTGAATATGGCAGAGCAGGACTCGGAGGAATAAAAGCATTTGTACTCGATCGAGAAAGATAATTCTTTGTCACAAAAGGGTACGTACATAAAGATTTAGTCATTGTCGCATCGGACGCGAGCGCGGCGATAGCGCGAGAGCGGAAGAGCCGCCCTTATTGTATCGTAAAAAGCGACGCAGATTTTTTATCAAGAAAAGAGCAGAGGCGCAGCATCCACTTCCTCCTCGTCCTGAAAGTATAGAGATCACTCGCTTTTGCGGGCAGAGGTGGGGGTGGGGTTGGGGGGGGAGAGGAAGTACACGAGGCGTGATTAATGGAGGCCAGGCAGGCCGCGGACGCCCCTCTCGCCCCACCCCTCCCCCCGCAACTACCCTCCTCCCGGGGAAGAGAGTCTTCGGGAAGGCCGGGAATCGTAAAGTGGAAACTGGGGAATGATGGCGCGGGCGCCATATCCGCGAGCCAAGCACGATTGGGCGCAGATGGTACGCGCCGTCATTAAGCCTTTCAAGCCTTAAAGCTGAGTGCACACGAGTCGAGTCGGAGGAAAGAGAAGCTCCACCCTGACTCCGCTACAACCCCCGAGCGCGGCTAAATAATTTAAAACAACTCGCCTTGTTTTTTCGAGGCTCCCGCCCAAAGATTTATTGCGCAAAGCTGCCCCGACTGATCGATTATTGATTTTCCAAGGCGACTCCTCTCTTTCCGGCTTCGTGCACCTCTTTACTTATACGACCCTATGGCTGAAATGCGTCATTAAGAACATTAATTTATTTCCTTTCTCAGATCGCTGTTCTTCAAAGAGGAAACTATTTTCAATTCACCGCGATATCGAGATCTGGGTAACAAACACTGAACTTGTTTCGTCAGTTGAGTGAATAATAAACAGAATACTTATTGACCAGCTGTATTCGTGATCTTAAGAAAGCCAAATACGATTAAGTGATCAATTATATCGATTTTAATTTTATATTTCTATACGACAACTGGATAAAATTGTACGTTTTTTAAATTTTTTTAGTGTAATATACGTATTTATTTTTTTAAATTTTGCATAACACCCTTATTTGAAAAGTTTACTAAAATTTTTATAATTATAAATTAAATTGTTTATTATAATTTGTAAATGTAAAAGGTTTTTGAAAGTATGCTTTTAAGAAAATATTTCTCAATTTAAATGTACAGAAATATAATTAAATCATACGTATTATATAAAATATGAACATAATTTAAATTAAATTGAACATAATTGTTTAAGATGGAAAAAAAGATCTAATAGTCCTGAATATCATATCAAATGATATTTATTTTAACTTAAAAAAAAAAGAAAAAAAGATAAATTATATTTTATAGAAATATATATACTTATATAATATTTGTATTGTATGCTAATTAATATAAAATTTGATAATAATGCATATGAATACATAAAATATGAGTTTTGCCAAAGATATGCAATACCGTTTACAATCGTCATAATTAATATTGTTTCATGTTCTTTTAAATTGTGATAGACTCAAAACTTGCAAGTGAGCACACAAAATAATCGCTGGCAGAATTCCGACTAAGTTTTTGCGAACTGCGGTTTAGACGGACAAAAAATTATCCGATAAACAAAATGGAAAACTCTTTGGAAAATAGAACAAGAGACAGAGAGAGAGAGAGAGAGAGAGAGAGAGAGAGAGAGAAAAAGTGAGCGAACAGTTTCATGTAAAGCGGTAAAGCGTGTTTGCACAGAGACACCGAAAAAAGTCGCCCCGTAACTTTGGCAATTACAAACTCAGGCGCAGAATGTTTTGAGTTCCTGGGCAGCGTCAAATATAGTAACCTGAGTCCGAGAGCCACCTGTGGGTCCCTACACAACTCACAATTTCGCTAAATTTCGCAAAATTCCGCTTGATATCGTGCTCTTGAAGCTGTCGCTGGAGCACTTTACCCTTTGCGCAGATCGTCCTGTCCTGTCCTGTCCTGTTCCGCCCTGCTCTGTCCTGTCCTGTCTTCCCGTCGCTGCTGCGCGCGCAAAAATTACTTGGGGAGCTTAAGTCGTCCTTTTGCTGGATTTAGACTCGAAAGAGAGATTTAAAAGCGCTCCGGGGCTTTTTCCTCCTTTTTGGGGATCGCGATATCTCTATCGCCTTGGCTCCGAGCGCATACGTAGTGCTTATTTTGGGGAAGCCCAATGTTTACACGGGCGCTAGTTGCCCGAGTCCACAGTCCACGAGCGAGCGCAAATTAATGGACGAGTGCCGCTCTAATCCTACGTAGGACAGTAAACAACGCGAGACCCTTCCGCATTCTTATACGGCAATAAATTATGACGCGAGCGAGCTCCGCAACCTGGGGATTTCCCCGTGGATTAGCCGAGCGCGCACCCGGCGAGTGCAACGAGGAGATTATTTCCGGGCGCGTTCGCGCCTTCGACTGCTTTTTAATTGAGAGCTTCACTGCTAGCCACTCCGTCCCTCCCTCCCTCCTACACGCCTTTCCTTTCTTCCTTATCTTCACTCGCGCACTCGATTTAATCGCTTGCCTGGCTCCGCGATTACGCGGAGCCAGACCTTATCCAGCAATATTGGACGGTACAACAAATTTTATTTTTCACAGTTATTCCTCAGTCCCGGCTTTTATTTTCTTCTTTATATTCATTTTAAATTTAATAACTCTATACTAAATGTTATCAAAATTTCTCAAGTTGTAGCTCAACGAATTTCATTTCGTTTCCCTTAATATTTACCGGTGGAGAAGACTCGGAGTGTCCAGCCTGCCAACTAGTTAAATTGTCTTTCGCTTCGCACTTTAATCCTGACATGTTTCTACTCGCATAGACTTTTCCTTTGTTTTGTTTCAAACTTATACAGGTAGAATTATTACCGTTTTATATTTTTGAGTTCTTCTTGTCAATTAAAACCAGTTTGAGCCTCAAGCACCGTTTCATTTTCTCCTTGTATATATTGTTTAATATAATTAACAATTTATATTTAATATAATATTCATTCACTAAAATTCAAGTCTTTACCTATCATGAAGCTTAAAAATTCTTTGTCAGATTTAAGAATTAAAAATTATTAATATTTAAAGTATGCGTACTTAAATTCCTATAAAAAATTAATGATGTATGAAGTAACAGTAAAATCAGTAGTTGAAGTAGAAAATAGATCAGACTGATCGGGGGAGTGCGTTTCAACACAAATGCCTACCAATTTTTTTTATTTTCATAATTATTGCAAGTAATTTTTATTCATTTATATTCTATATTTTATTATATTCTATATATTCTATTTATAGTTCGACGAGACTATTTATATTTTATTTAGTTTTATGAAATTTTTTTATTTATTCAATGGATGTAATTAAACTTGCAATAGTCAGGGAATATTCGCTTATATATATAATTATAACCGTAGTATTTTTAAAATTTTGTATAAATTTTTTAAGTAAAAAATGTTGTTCAAAATATGTCAAATCAGTGTAAAAAATTTGTCGATTTGAAGCTCGTTTTTTAAGGCATGTGATCAATCAGGAAACTCGTTGACCTCTGTAAATACGTACATGTCCACATGGAGTGCTCGAGAGAAATGATAAAAAAAATGTACGCGAAGGTCGGAGTGGGGGAAAATAGCATTAAACTTTGTTAGATCATTACACGCGATATCGATCTAGCTTGCACTCGGGTTCAGATATCGTTGTGTCGTTGCTGGAATACAAGAGCATTATGCCCGAACGATTATGTCACTTGGGTAACGAGAATGGAAGAAGGTTTCCGTCACAGGAGTCATTTGTAACGTGACTTGGCAGAAATTACGAACTGCGAGTCAAAAGAACGCTGCCTTCTTTCTCTCTCTCTCTCTCTCTCTCTCTCTCTCTTTGTTATCTCCATCTTCCTACGCACGAGAGCGCAATGGGCTAATGGTATTAGTGTCATTGCTGTCAGCTGATTCCCGGTGTGCAAAGTAAATATGTATTTATTGGTTCGCGGCAGGAGACATCAAGTGCAGGCAAGGATGCTGGGTGGTCAGGGTAGGTTGTAGCCTCCACGTTATACCTGTGTAGCCACGTAGTCGGAAAATTTATCATTCTTCATCGACTTTTTAGAGACGGCCGATGACCCAGAGAAAGAGATGATTTAACGAGATTATGTTTAAGTTTAGGAATGGATAGGGTTTGTAATGTCATGTTACAAGAGCCCTAATATTATTGCTTTGACTAGTAGCGCAGAATGCGTGATAATAATAATTCTGTTGAACAAGTAGTACAAATCAATTAGAACTTCCAAATCACTCACATGATTAATGAATTTTTACATATATTTTTCGTTGCTGCCAGAACTTTAGTTATTTTACTCTCTCCTTTTGTCTTTTATCTTAATTAATAAATAATTAAAAATATTAAATTATAATAAACACTAATTTTTAAAATAAAGCTTAAAAAATTTTAACTATAAACAATTGGAAAATACTTTACAATTAACGTTTTTAAATACTAATTACAAAAATATCCTCATTAGCAGCAATAGATATTTTTTCTTAAAATATTATTGTCGGGAAATAAGTAAAACTTTATCATAAACCATAATTTAAGCGAAATCCCGCGGAAATAAGGCCGGAAATAAACTCTAAAATAGTTTCCCTCTGCAAGTTCTTCGATTTAAGTGACAAGTATTCGTTGGAGCAGCTCAACGGAAATTTCAGGCGGCAAAACAAAGGAACGAGGCCGAAACGTCAAGATGGAATTCGAGCTGCGGAAGAGACGAACGGATGTGAGATTCCGGGGGAAGGCTGGTACAATCAGGAATTCCTCGAAGGAGCGGAACTAGTTGGCCGACTCCTGGCCGTGCGGTCGCGCGTCTCTCCCAGGGTAACGATATACCGACACCCTACATTAACTCGCGGCAACATCGTTAGTAGAATACCTTATCATTTCGTGAGCATGGCTAGTGTTATCCGACACACCCGGGAAACTCGTTGGAAGATAGAATTCCGTGTTGAGTGTCGATTGTTGCTGCGATCATCAGGCACTCGGGAGAATAATTACGTCGAGGAATCTAATGTCCAGGGAGAGGATCCGGATAGACTGAACATCTACTACAACATTTCGGTATTCCATATTTTTGAAGAATTTTTTTGATTTCTTTTTCAATGTTATTCTAAAAAATGAAAAACTCTGGGGAAAATACGGATAATAAATTGAAATAATTAGACCAATTTCATGATTTATCATTTGATTCATTTTGTACGTTTTTTTTGTTGACAATATTTGAATTAAGATAACCGAAATCCGAAAATTAACATAATCGAGAATGTTTTAATATTTTTGAATGCTGTTTTATTAAAAACTTTATTTACGAGTATTGAAATATTGAAAACACAAAAAGCGTACTCGGTACAATATAAAATTTTTAATTTTAATATTTTAATTTAATATCTACATTAACAAAATGACGAATATATAAATTATTATGAGAACTATTATGTAGTCATAAAAAATAAAAAGTTCAATCATGAGTTATGTATGTTTAATAATTTTTAAATTTAAATAATAACTCTAATATAATAGTTTTTAATTTATTAACATTCGAATATTAATTAAAATATAAACTAATACTCTCAGAATTATTATACCTAATTTTTAAGAATTTTTTTATTTTAAAGTAAAAAATCTGAAAATGTTAATGATAAAAATATAGTTAAGAAATTAAAACAAAATTAATTTAAAATGTTTTTTAAATTGTTGCTAATTTCTACTACTTTTATAAAATTGCAAAGATTCACAATTCCAGAGGATATTTTAGCGAATAAATGAAAAGAAGTACAATTAAAAAGACAATCGTGAAAAAATGCAGCTTAAAGAAAATAAAAAGTTTATTTTGCTTGGTACAGAGGAAACTCTGCTCATTCATGAGCAAAAAACGTTGGAATTGAACGCAAAGGCCCATCTCGCTACGAGAAAGAATAAATGAAAGGCTTTGTGAGTGAACGGGGGAGTTAGAAAAAAAATCAGCAACAGCGTGCACAATCTCACAAAAACTCCTGGAAAGGAAGGAGAAGGATGGTGAAAATGAGAGGCAGGGTTACACGGGGAGAGAAAAAGGGTTTTCCTCGAGTGCGTCGACTTTTAGCGTTGGTTCTATCGTTCCTATCGGGGCCCCCGGAGTCACTGCAGCATCAGGAACAGCATCAGCAACACCAGCAACACCATCAGCATCATCAGTAGCGCAAACGTGCCACACACCATCGTGCGCATTCGCGAATTCCGTTCTGTCATTTGTAACTGTCGGACTGCTCATTACAATTCCCCATTCCTCCTACCAAAACCTTCCTCCTGGTTTCTCTCTTTCCCTCGCACTCCGTTCCGCCAGTTCTAGCAAGACTCCCATGCTGAAACTCGCCCCTGTCGACGCGTACCACCCGCCCTATCCACCCTCTAACCTCCTTTCGCTCTACTCTGCGTTCCGGGAGTGAGAGAGAGAGAGAGTGAGAGAAAGGAAGAGGGAGGGAGGGAAGCCAGTGCGCGAGTTTCATTTGCGCTCTTCGGCGCATGCAAAGCATTTTCAACCCTTCATTCTTCTCTCACCCTTCGAATATGGCTTTATGTGCATTTTCGTTTTAGAAGCTGGCGCGATTATTTTGGTAGCTTGGCGCAACTCTGTTAAATAGTTACTTAATTTATCATTTCAATTTTATCACTTTTAAAAAATCGGATTATACATTTTTTTAATCTCTAATTAATAACACCCTGTGCTATTAATAATTTTATCGTAATATTTAAAGTAATTATTATTTTTTAATTAATTCTATCATTCTTATTATATTAATTGATTTTTTTATAAATAAGTTTATTGTCAATCAAATTTATTTATATACAATAAAATGTAAAATTCGATTCTTTATGCTTTTCTAAATATATTTTTTATTTGAAAATGTATTTTACAATACTATTATATACATTTTATCAATTATATTTATTGGAATAATGCTCAGCATACAAAATTAATATATTGATTTAAATAATCCTTATATTCACATATACATGTAATTTTATTACATAAAAAATATTATTTTATATTATAATATTGTTATCTATGCTATTTAAAGTATATGTCGTAAACAAAATTTCCTAAATATTTAAATCTAGATTTATTATTTTAACAATACTTTCCGTTGGTTATGATCTAACACATATTTTTCTTTTAGAGAATTGACTAATATATATGTACATACAAATGTTGAATTTTAATAATTTACTGATTGAAAAAACTCTTGTAATCATAATATTAGAAGCAATCGCAGAAAATCTTATAAAAACAAGATTCCATTGTCAAAGAAAGCGGAATGAACGAAAGCATTTAGAACAGCAAGAAGAGCATTAACGAATGTTGTAATGGTAAGAGAAGAGAAGAGACGGAAGAGAGAGAGAGAGAGAGAGAGAAAGATTTCTTTTCTTTATTTTCTGTTTTCTGAAGTCAGGGATTTAAAGATTCGGACCAAGAAGCCAACGTATCCCCTGGTCCCCTCATCGCAGCCCAGACCTTTTCCATTCGACCATTTTCTTTATTACATTCCTTATTTCCTATCCGCTATTCTCTGTAACTGTAATACAAATTCCTATTGTGATTTATGTCGGTATCAAAGGCGCGGGTACTACCCTACTTCATCTCGTCCTTGCTCCCCTCTACATATACCAAAGCACTGGAATACGGAACTGCGAAGGCAAGAGTCTCCATTTAGGACCAGATATTATGCTTTATTGAATAAACGATGTCACACCGGTATTGTTGACTTTTCCTTATTATCTCCGCCTTCTTCGTTTTTCTAACATTATTTTACGTGTTTGCTGTTCGAGCTCCAAGAGTTTTTGTACAATCTCCGAATTACTCCGACTTATGAATTATACAAATCTGATCAATCCACTAATCCCAGTATCAACAGATTAAGATGACAAATTTAGGAATACCACTAATCTAATTGTTTTTTAGATGTAAATAAATGATTTTTTTATGAGTCAATTCACAATAAATTTAATAATAATAATAAAAAAAACTCGCATTTAATCTACGTAATGGATAAAATGATAAATGATCAAAGTCATTTCATTGAAAAAAATGTACTTGTTAAAGGAGTCATGGAAAATTGTTTTTCAAAACCATGAAATACAAGTTGATGCTCTGTATGTAATATCTTTATGAAAATAAATAATTTGGATGTAACAATATTTGAATTTTAATTATAGAATATTGCATCATTAAAATAGGTAAGGATGAGGATTTACCTCTTGATGAGAGTATGAGAAATGAGAAAGGTAAATAATAGTTGCCATAAACTAATGGTCAAGTGCCGATGTTGTTAAACACAAAGTTTGAAGGTTAAAATGACAGAAAAATGAAGTTGGCGTGGAGTTTTCTCGGTATTTCCGGTAAGTCGGGTTATTTGTTCGACGTCAGAAGATATTTGGTGTGGTTGGGAATGACTTCTCAAGAACAAAGCTCGATTTACTAGTGCATTAATGCCGCTGGGAAATCAGAACAAATTTTATAGAATTGATTGGCATCGGTTGTGAGGTCGCAGGACTATTGCCGGACCCTTGAGATTTCACCTTCGCTCATCTGATGAGGCTCAACTCCTCATCTCCTTATCTCCTTTGCTCCGATTATCTACGTGTGTGCAAAAGCTTTAAACCGGTCCCATTTCTAGATGAGCCGTATTATTTAAATACTTATTACGCACGATATACGATGATAAAAAACGCTTTCCACTTTTGCAACGTCAGATGAATTTGTCATTATCAAGTATCGATTCTGCTTTTGAATTCAAATCTTATTATCACTAGATTTTATGTATGAAGCTACATTAAGGATAAATGCTCATGAAATTATCCAACCATTATTATCATTATTACTATTGTTAAAAATGTTGTAATCCTTTGAATTATTGCTATATACATTATAAACAATGGGCAATGCGAACATAATTCAATAATACGTTAATTTTTTATTATTAAAATCGATTCATTGTTTAAATTAATGCTGGAACTTGGGTAACAATACACTTGTTTGATTTGATTGGCTTTATCCCATACAAACTACAACCAAATATGATTATAAAACTTTACCAATTTATGAAGGATAATCATAAATAAAATATTATACACATTAAGCTAATTTTTAGGTGTAGATGAAACAATAACAATGACTCGTCAGTTTGTCCAGAGTTTAAAATTTTAAAGTAAATGTTAGGGGCTGGGGAAAATTTGGCTTTGAAAAGTTTCGATAGGAATGGAAATTATTCTTTTATGGATCGCGGGTGTGCAATTGTGAATTGTGAATTGTGAATTGTGAAAGTAACGGTAGGTAGAGGAAAGCGATATCCCCATTAAACGCAATCGGCGCGAGAGCGGCATAGGCACGTGCTTTTACACGAAGTGCAACAGTGACTTGCGACACGGGGGCCTCTATAAACATGATTAATGGACCTCCGAGTTGCTCGCCATTCAGATCTACTTTCTCCCTCCTCCTCCTCCCCCTTTCTCTCTCGCTCTCTCTCTCTCTCTCTCTCTCTGTCCCCGCAAGCGGAATAACAAAGTGCCTACTCGCATCCTTTCGCTCTCACCGCGACCGTTGCGGCTTCGTGCTTTCCTAAGCTCCTGCACGCGCACGCACACACACACGCACGTGTTTTCTCAACATTACCAAGGTAAAAAACGCCTGTAATTTTCCTATTGTCGAATATTATTACCGTACTCATATACATGCTACCCTCGCTTTTTCTTCTCTCTAATCGACAAATATAAACTTTACTTGTGTTTATCCATGCGTGTACATGATTCACAATTTCCTATCTTTTATCATCTTTTTCTTTGCATTTGAATTGTGGATACGAAATTTGGTAAATGGTAATTGTCTAATGTGCTTAAGAAATTTAATTCATATTTATTCATTCTAAAACTGTACTTATATTCAAATTTTAATTACTTTTTTCTGTTTCATAAATATCTGGTTACATGTTGTACTTTAAAATATGGATATTGTATTTGAAATAATGTTTTTTCATTTTTATTTAATGTTATATCGATTTTATACTGTTTCTTTCATTTTGAATAATTTCGTTACACTGTGTTCAAAAATTGCTTTCAAATTTATTTTTTTAAAAGAATTTTATTTATTTATGACAATATTTTTAATTATGTACTTCCTTATGTAGCTACATATGATTTATGATAATATTTTTACTCCATAAAGTCAGTAAAAATGGTTGATTTAAATATATAAATAATTTAATGCTTTACTGCCTGCTTTCTACTTCATGATTTCGTTTAGTTGAATTAAATTTTTAATAATTTTAACGTGTATTTGTAAATCAAATTAAGATTTATAAAAGTGTTTGATAATTAAAAATAACAAAAATTAATTAATTTTTAAATTAAAAAATTAATTAGATTATGTACAGCTTCATCTTATGAATATAACTTTGTACGCTTGCTTAGAATACGCAGTTTAAAATGAAATTTTTTTAAATAAATAGGACTTATGAACTTTTTTTTGTTAATTGCTTCATTAATAACATCTTGAAACTGTATTATAATTTTGTATAACTTAAAATTTATAAAGTATAAAAAAAATATAAATGATTGTACAAAATAAATATACATTTCTCTTCTTTAATATTATATATCATGAGATTATTTATAAATATCTAGAACCATTTGAATAAATACAAATATATATTATCACTTATTAAATAAATTAATTATGATCAATATTATTATTATTACTATTATTTTTATTAAAATTTATTATTTTATTATGAAATGTTTGTATATAAATTCATTTATTATAATATTATGATATATAAGTATTATAACAAAAAGTGCAGTCAATAAAAACTATTTATCTTGTTTTTAAGAACTCCTTGCTACAATTTCTTAATTACTATATATTTCTTCAATTAATACATATAAAATACAATTTAATCCCAGACATTGAAACCTTTTCATGTAGTCACTACTTAATTTATATTTTAAATTATTAATCATTTTTCTTAATGTTAATTATGGAAAAAATAATTAAAGTTTGATTATTACATTATATATAAATTATTAAAATGAATCGAATTTATATATTTTTAATTTGAAAAAATATAAATATTTATAGATATATAATATAATAATATAATTATAAACCTAAATATAAAATAAAATACTCATCGTGTAACTTATGAGAAAGTGATATGCAAATATAGTAAAAATAACTAAATTTCAAGTAAATGAATACTGATTAAAAACTTAGTTAATACAAGATTTGTATAATTTCATTACCTTTAATACTATAAGCTTTCATTACTTATTCAATGTAAAAGTATTTTGAACAGTATGAAGCTTCTTATAACATATTTTTAATTATTATATAATTGTTACACTATATAATCTTATCACTTAATAATCTTCTTTAATGTAAATTATTAAGGAATGTATATAAAATATTCAATAAAATCATATCAATTGCATAATTATAATTATATTTTATATATAAAATGTTAAGTTTGCCCATGAAACTCTATGAAAAATTAAAATTTAAAAAAATTGCTTATAACGTTTTTTAGGATATCGTTATTTCAATAAAAACGACTAGGATGATTTACATTTATATGAGAGTTTTAGGGAATTATTGATCAATTATATAAATATTGTATGTAAATAGTGGAATATTTATTAAAAAAATTATTCTAAAAATTTATAGTAACAATTAAACAAAATATATATTCAATAAAATATCATTGAATGTATAACATAATAATAATAATTAATTAAATAATAACGTAAGAAGGACGACACTAATATTACAGAATAGGTCATGAAAAAATACCTAAGGAATATTATTAAATTCTCGAAAGAATGAAACAAAAAGTTTAACGGTATAAAATTTATTTTGTGTACAGAGGCGTCGAAAAATAAAAGGATTTTATAGCGTAGTAAGGCTTGAAAATAGGTGAAGAGTACGTGATACCCCAAGGGAATGGAAACGTCGTCATACCAGTAGATTCTAGATTCGATACGAAATAAAGAATACAGAGATCCCATAAAGAATCAAAAAGTAAATCAAGAAATACAATAAATCAAGTGACAACTTTTATATTAATGTATTAATTTATGATAAGTCTCAGTTTTACGATAGAAGATATTCAAATAAATAGTTAATGTGCTTATAAAATTAATATGAAAATATTTCTGATTTTTATAAATTTTAAATAATAAATGTATTAGTTATTTTCAAGAATTTTATCCAAGTTGTTATATTATTTTAAATTTGTCTACAGTACTGTTTTATTTTTATTTTTAATAGTAAAAAAAAAAAAAAACTAAATGTTTTAATTAAAACTGATGTATTATTTTACATTTTCGGTATTTCCGCTAAATTCATCAAAAAAAAAAAAAAAAAAAAAAAAATAAAGTTAGATAAAGTTAAATAAAAAGGTTGAATATATGTATATATATATATGATGTGTGTGTGTGTGTGTGTGTGTGTGTGCGCGTGCGAGTGTGTATAATTATTTTGTCGAGTATATTTCATATTAAGGGATAAAAAAGCATAAATTAACGTAATTTTCACCTCTTGCTTAAATCCAGCTGTGCCAATAAATATACGTCACGTTTTCGTGTTTTCACGTTTGCACGTGCATGGGTTTTTGCACACATGTGCATGCACAATTAAATATGATTGGTATGAAAATTCGAAAAAAAGAGCGATAATAATAATGGTAATGATAATAATCCGGACAGTTTGAAATGTTGTGATTGCCATTGGAGTCCGGTGTATCAGTTAGCGAAGCTCAACTTAATCTCTTTAAAAATGTGAGTCGACATAAGCTTAAAGATTCTTAGGCTGGAGTTCGTGGGGAGAAAAGTTTAGGTCGATTAAAATTTTTGTCCCAGTCGGTCGCTGCCCGGAATATCGGCGAGAAAGACAACGAACAAAAGTGGCAAAAGAGGAGGAGGGTTGAGGGGGAGGGATGGAAGGAGCCTTAAGATAGGCATCAAGGCGAGGCGGCAATGGGCGCAAGTAGTCGAAGTAAGGAAGGAGCGAGGGGCGGGAGGATGAGATCGGTACAGTGCAATATACGGGAGACTTAGCTGTGATAAATCCTTATATATGAGGCTACGCCGTGGCAAACCTTTATATGAAACTCCTGGCTTGGGCGAGTCCATGGGATTACCTCGTTGTGTATACTTCACGTACAACCGGAACATAGGAAAGAAAGGAGGAGCGGGAAAAGTCCTCCTCTGCCCCGGAGGGAAAGAGAGGTCCGCTCTGTAAGAAAGGAAATCTGTAATAACCTCCGGCTCTTTGAGTATCTGCGAGGAAAACTTTTCTTCCCGACTTCTTTATTGAAAATCTTCAATTTTTCCATATAGAATCCATCCCTCTGCACCTGCATTAAATTAAATTAAACACTATTCCCTTTTCAACAACTACTCCCACTCATTGCAAATTATTTACTATTTAATATTATTTATTTACAATTTTACCCATTATTTTTGTTATCGTCTAACATGAAACGGATTTGCTCAAAATAAATGAAGAAAATTATTCACGTGTATATTTATCAATATATATTTATAAATTAAAGAATACACTATTTTAAAAGTATATTAAATCCAATATAAATAATATTTCGACATTTATTGATCTAAAATACTATCTTAAATATTTTATAAAACGTATTTTAAGTTAAATTTATATTTAAATTTTGCTAATTAGCGGTATATTAAATATTAATTGATTAATTAATAATGAAAAAATATATTTCATAAAATAAGTTAAAAATGCTGCACTACTTATATTGCTTAGAGTAGTTTTAAATTTATCTTCGCGATAGATTACCAATAATTAGAAAATTAGTGAATATGTCTAATTTATATCATAAAAGAGTTCTTATTATCCTTCTTTTCGAATCCATTTCAATTATAATATATAAATAATAAAATCTTTTGTAAAGTAATAAATAAAAAAGGGGGAATTTGTACTATATGATATTAGATGTATATATCTGAATGATAAGCATAATATAGCTTTCTGACCTGTTCAAATTATAATTTTTGGTAATTAAAATTCAAGTTTTATCATTTAAATTTGATAAAGTATTAATATTATTTATTTGATATTTAAAAAAGTATCATATAAAGAAATATAATTGAATTAAATAACTCAGAGGAATATACTGTCTGCAGAAGTTTATGTGATAAAGTTTTCTATAGCCTTAACGTTCATAAAGTTATTCAGAAAAAGTTATACAACTTGTCACATTCAAATGACTGAAGTAATCATAAATTAATAAAAAATAAATTTTCATCAAATACAGCATGAATAAGATTGTTCTGTTGAATTAAATAAAATACTTTTTCATTAATTTATTGAGTTTATTAAATTGAATGCATGTATTTATTTATTTGCTTTTATTTATACCACGAATAATTTATATACTTTTAATTTATTTATAAAAAATTATAAAATAATAATAAATAATTATTTATTCGTTATTATAGTATAAAAATCATTTTCTTGAAAAAAAAATAAAATTCTATTTTACACAATAATAATATTATTATTAGTTTACATTAAAGATTTAAATTATTAATTCAATAAATAATTATTATAGAAATTATGGGAAATTTATTAAATATTTAAAATAAAAGACACGTGATAAATTAATTTACTTTTCTTTTTATATGTATTTTCTCTGGTACAGTTAAAATTTAATTAATCAAAACTATTATTTTTGAAATGCGTGAATTCGTTTTCAATATAATAATTTTCATTTATTTTATATATACGTACTAAAAATTTAACACATATTTTATGTATAATAATAGAAATTTATATATATTTTGTTACTTATTTAGAAGAAAAATATAAATAAAAGAATGTAATATAGATTTTATTTATTTTTCTTAATATTTCAAAAATAATACATGAGACTATAAATGGAAAATGATCAAAATCACACTTAAATTAGGAGTAAAAAAGCATTTTCAAAATTATATTTAAAAGAATATAACTTAAAAATAGACAAGTAAATTTATAATTGTCTTTAAGAAATACAGTTTTTTTATTTCTTCATGTTTTAACTAAAATATACGTGAAAATAGTTTCTTCGAAATTCGAACTTCTTTTTTAACATTACATTCAATCAGAATATAAATTAAAAATATTCTATACGTATAAATTGTGAGTTAAAAAGTCATTTGATTCTGGTTAATTTCTTGAATAAAACTTTATTAACATTTAAAATATATATATATATATATACATGATAATGTGTTGGAAAAATTAAATTATCACATGAATATTTTATTTGAATTATTTACTTCAGAAGGGATCGATACATTTGGTATAAAAAATATATTATAAAACAAATTCTATTTTCATTCAGCATCAGGATAATGAATTTTTTTTTAAGAGTTCTTCATTGAAATCGAAAGAAATGTAGGATTCATATTCAACGCCGTATTCCAATGAACGTTTCGGATATTAATAACTTAATAAAATTAATCAGATTTATTCCGTGCGCCTATCGACATGGGTTATGAGTAATTGAGCTAATGCATTTTTTTGATGCCGCATCGAAATGCAAGTTCACACGTTTAAATAGATGGGGAAAAAAGGAAATGAGGAAGGGAGGAGGAAAAGCGAATGACAATAATTATCGCGAAAACGAAATATCCCGCTATGGATGCTGCACGGGGAAGAGGGTTGGGGGAGGGGGAGGGTTGGAGTCGAGGGAGAGTAAGCGACCGGATGCCATTCCTGGTCGCGTCGGACGACTAGCCACCATTGTGTTCGTTATAATTAAAAACGCGAATCGCAATTGCAAATTGGAAAATGGGCGAGCACAGCTACCTCCGAGTGAATATCTATATACGAGATGGCTTACATACACATAAAACTGCAAACTCGCGCGCACACGAAGAGAGGGTGGGGGAGGAGAGAGCCAGGGAAAAGCGACAGATGTAGATGGGAAGGCCGAGTGCAAGGAAGAAAGGGGCATAGGGCGAGGAGGGAGGAGGGAGGAAGAGGCAAACAAAGATAGCTATGCAAAATCACGTTGTTTATGGACCGTTCATTGATTTTTACACGCCAGGAATTAATGACCGTTCTATACCAATTTTGGCGTCGGCATATAATCGTCCGTGTGGCTTACACATTACATGCAGACGCATGCACACTACTGTGCATGTGCACATGAAATAGTGTGCAGGAATATTGCAAAGATTGGCCTATTGGTATTGGGAAAGCGTTTACGTTATTCCGTTACAAGTGAGGGTGGGAGGTTCTGTCAACAAACCCAACTTTGCGCGCGTGTCTGTGTTGTCTTGTTGTGTCTTGTGTCTGAATAAAAACCCTCTAATTTTTAATAAAAATTTATAAACTGTTTTGCACGAATCCGAAAATGTAAAACATATTTTATAAAATCCTTACACTACAATCCAATTTTTTAATTTTTTTTCATCATTTAATTTTATCAGCCTCAATTTTATATTTATATTGAACATTAAATCGCAAATGCTATTATAATTAATAATGTAATAAATATATAATAATACATTAAATGTAAAATGTGTGTTGAAATATACCTTTTTTTTGTTAATCTATATTATTATTACCGTTTGTACACTATATCTAATAATGACAATAATAATTATAAATATCATTATAAAAAATATTGATCGGTATTTCAGTTAATTTTTCAGAGTTTTATTAATTTTCTTTTCTCATTATTTTAATTTATTACCTTAACAATTAGCTTTAACGAGGAATTTTAATCGAACTGTTAAATTGAAAATTGCACAATATATTTAATTTTAAAAAAACTTTCATATTTTATAATTAACGCATATTATAATAAATTCAATAACTATACTATAATTCATCAACTCCAGTAAAAATATTTTTCAATTGTTTATTTAGAATGAAGCAAATGTTCAAAATAAGGATAGTCAAATGAAAACTTTTGAATTTATTTTACCGCACATAAATAAATGTAATCGTAAATTTTACAATAAAAAACTCCTCAATTTGCTATAATATAGTAAAAATTTTTCAATTAAAAGCATCTATAATAGATTCATAACTTTTATATTATTTGAAAATTTATAACTGTACAGAATAATTTAAAAAAACGAAATTTATTTAACCTAAAATTTGTTTTATTTTATGAACCTAGCGTATTTGCAAATTTTGAAAATTGAGTGTAAAAATGATTTTTAAAATTTTTTTTATTTCTAAATATAGAAGTTTTTTTTGTCTTTTAAAATATTTTTTGTACGTTAATAAAATGAGTTCTTAGAATATAAATCTTTTGTTTTAAATTACAGCATTATTGTATACTCAATGTTATTCTTGAAAAAAAAATTAAATATATTTAAAATGATTAATAAAATGAAAGATATACCTCTGTTTCCTTTTTTTAGTTTTAGTAATAATTTTTTAATAAATTATTTATATAAATATTTTTTACTTATTACTTAATAAAAAAAATTATTTGTGTAAAGAAGAGAAGTTGTATTAATATTTGCTTTATTCAAGTTATATCTAGGTGCCATCAAAAATTCGAATTAAAAGCGAATAAACCGAACTTTCACTAGACACCTATACTATAAATAAAACTAACAATTATAAAATATTGCAAAAGCTTACGTAAAAATAACATAATAATTCTAGAATTTATCTAAAGTGCTAAATTATTGTCAGCATTCACACTTTAATGATATTTCATAGTTAGTCGTAAATTGACCTATGGTACTTATAACACAAAAACAATGGTATAATAAATGTATGTAATGACAAAATAAAAATTCTAGGTATTTAAAGAGATAATTCATAAAAGTTTACTTTGCATATCGGTAAGTGTATTAGTTTTACGTGTATTTATATAACTATAGAAAAAGAATTGAAAATGCAGCAACTATTTCGAAAGGTTTTACGAATAATAAATATCGAAGTATTAAGAGTCATTGTGAAAGTATATTTCATGAAAATAATATATACTGCGATATAACTGATACCAAAAATTTACGGAAAATTTAATCTCATCGATCTACACAATAATACAAAAGTAATATAATATTTATTCATACTATGACTAATTAGAAATATTAATAAGAAAATTGATTAATAATTTCAAATTCATAAATTTTTTAGGATTATAATTAAGTATTTAATACATTTTAATAATATAATGGTATAATGGTAATAGTAATTTAAGTTTTTGAATATTTCTATTTTTACAAATTGTGCTTTTAATTTTCGAACTACCATAATTAATCCACTAACTCTAATCTAATTATCTAGACATTTATATATCTAGAAATTTTTTCAATATAAATGTCGTTTTCTTCTAATCCAATATATTTAATTTATTTTTAATATGTAAAATTTTATATTTATGCAAAAGTTAAATTAAATCTCTATTGAAATCAGTTAATAACTCTGTAATTATGATTGATTTAACAGCATACAAAGTAAAAATAAGTATAAATAAGTATTAAACGCGTTATACAGCCACTAAATTAATGATTGTAATGTATGTATCATAAACTATTTTTTATTATTTACATGTAATAGTTTATTACCATAATTTTAATCCTTAAATTTAAATTAAGTATTTAAAGTAAGAAATAATTTTTCATTCAAGTTTTTATTACTAGTATTAATATGAAAATAAAAATCTTAAGACTATTTATAACTGTCATTGTTGTAATTTAAATAAAAATTTATACAAAATTGTTAATAAATAAAATAAAGCATTTTTTTTTTTACTTCTAAATTTTTACACTTCCTACATGTGATACTGTGAATTTTTTCTGTATTTAATGTGATTTTTCATACTTCTATGCCTCAGAGCTGTAAAGCATAAAGTGTACATACATATATATGTATTTTTTAGTGGCCTCAGTAAACTCAAATATGGTGGAGATTATTTTCAAAGAATCTGACAGTGATTCGATATCTAGGGTATCGTACTTATTTGTATAATTTAGAAAACTATAGAAATTATATCAAACTACATAGATACCATAATTATGAATTCCATCCCTTATCTGGGTGAGCACCATTGAACTTCCAAGAGCTCCTTCAAACATTGATTGTACGTAGGACATTGGTTGTGTGTACAAGGTGGATAATCTTAATAATACATGTATTGAATATAGATTTATTGATTATGAATTCAATTCTGGTCGCTATATTTTGCAAATAATTTTTTTGCTTTATATGAAAGTAGCTTGCTTTATGTTAATAATGCAATCTAATAAATGATCCTTTTAAACATTGAAAGATTTTCTTTTATTTGTACCTCAATTTATCCACACATTAATCCCTCTGTTTCTCAATCAAACTATGTTCTCATAATTATTTTAATTATGTTTTAAAAATACTAAGAACTTTAATTTACCTTAAATCTTACTGAAAAAAATGCATGATTTTAGGAAAAAATATAATTTGTGTAGGATTAAATATTTGGTAATTTGATTTCGTATTGCTTGAAATAATAAATATTTCTTCTTTCTTGTTAGAAGTCGTAGCCATTTTAACCTATATCAGGTAAAAATATCTTATTATTATTAGGAATCTGTCGAGTATTCCAAAAGCTTTAGTATTTGAATAATTTAGTTTTAATGCATTAATTAGACCCAGGGAGTTAAATTGGAAAACACAACTTACACGTCACAGGAGGTGGGGCGGGTGGGTTTTTACGGGTTTTACGGGTCCGAGCAGGCGAATAATATCTTTGTAAATAAGTTAAGCTTTGGGAGTGAAGTTAAACGAGCATCGCGATTAAATGCCACGAAATAGAAGAGGGAGGAAAAGTCGTTTGAGCTTGTGGTCGCGGAATTAGTATTATCAGGAAGAGTCACGCGTGTTTGGGAAAGTAGGAAAGAGAGCAAAGAGAGGAACGAGGGAAACGAGTGAAATCGGGAAAGTAAAAGGGAGGAAAAGCGCGGCAGTGGCCATTAGGTACTCGGCCCGGTAATGCGATTGGTGCTAATGGCTGGCCTCTGCCCGTAAGCGATACCTTCCAAATAACTCGCAAACTGCACACGTACGATCGCGTACATACGTGCCGATCCGGAGCCCACCTCCTGGGGATACCTCGGGGACTTGGTCTTCCTCCTCCCCCTCCTGTTCTTTTCCTCTCTTTGCCCCTTCCGAGGGATCTTCCGAGTGCCTCTCCTCAAAATTAGCAAAACATCCGCGTTTTCCTGTGCGCCGCGCGCACATAAATTATTCATACGCGGCCATTAAGCCGAGGTGCACGCCATCGATCGATTTAAGTGCTGATTTCTTACTTAATAAGCCTCGAGGTTTTTGAGAAAAATTATTTCTCGGAAAAATCTGTCGACGGCCTCCGGAGAGTTCAAGTGGAAAACTTTGATTTCGATTTGAAACGGTGTTTTACTGCTTCCTCCCTGCCTCCCCTCCCTTTTCCGCTCCTCTTTTAGGAGCCAAGCCTTAATTGCACAAAATTTAATTACACGGAAACTTTTTTAATTTTTTATAATTTACCTCTCATTATATTCTTGTCTTCATTACTCATTCACGATAAGCTCAAGACTTTAAATTTCGAAAACTTTGTTGCAAACTTCTGAACGGAACTGGAATTTCAATGAATTCTATTGTTACCTGATCATTTCAATATGGTGATGTAGTAGTATTAACGTGTTATGTTAATACATGCTATACTACTGTTTTACTGCCCCCGATGTAAATTTACGTTCCAACTCCACCGTCATTTTGATGTGTATTCACATGTCTAAATAACAATAATACATCGCATCAATAATCGTATAGGCAAATCAAATTTTAGTATTTTTTGCAATACAATATTTTATTTTAGATAAGTTACTTTTCTTTATTTTTAAAATAAATATTTAATATGCATAAATAAAAATATCGATAACTTGATTAACTTTTTAATAATAAACAAGTTTACAGTTTTCATTTAAGCGAAATATTAATTTATCATTATAACTATTTAAAATATAATTTTCTATGTACATATATTTAATTTTTATAAAATTTAATATTATTCGCTTGTTACAGAAGCATATTTATATAAAATAATTTAATTAGAATTTATAAATTATATATTCATACATACAGTATAAAAATAGTTTTAATAAGTAAAACTTTCACAAACTCTGGAGATGACTGAAATATAATTATATATAATACATAAAGCAAAGATAAATAGAAAATAAATTCAGATAAGTAAAACAAGCAAAATTATTTTAATATCTCTATTTATATATCAATAAATTTAAATAAACTATGATTACCCTTACGAATTTGTAGCATAATTTATTAAAACGCGATAATAAAATATTATTCTTGACTGCTAATTTAGAATAAAGATGTCATTGCGTGTATCAGTAAATCACAATAAATGTTT
This sequence comes from Eupristina koningsbergeri, assembly GCA_018907245.1. Classification (NCBI taxonomy): domain Eukaryota; kingdom Metazoa; phylum Arthropoda; class Insecta; order Hymenoptera; family Agaonidae; genus Eupristina; species Eupristina koningsbergeri. Next base: position 1,372,283 of record JACCHV010000096.1, read on the forward strand.
ATGTTAAGAATCTGCAAATGAAGTTCTTAATTGTGTGATTTTAAATTCAGAAAATAGGGATTTAATTCATTGTACTCATATACTTATCAGTCATTAAACCCACTTAGTTACATCATAATAATTGATTACAACTATTAATAAACAAATACACAATCAAAAGCTATTTCAGCATAAAAGAGCTACTAAAGATCTCCTAGAAATCATCATTTTATTTTGAAGAGTGCATTCTTTCTGAAGCGGACTACCTAGCTTCGAGACATAAAGAGTGAAAAACAAGAAGAAGAAAAAGAAAAAAGTAGAAAGGGAGAGAGAGAGAGAGAGCGGAAAGGCGAGAAAAGGGTCCGGGCCGTCGCCCACCAGGGCGATCAAGTCAGATGATATCACGTAGGGTGGCTTTCGCGTGGCCCATAACCCGGGGTTAAAGTGCACTAGCGATTTCTTAAGTAAGTATAAATCTGGCATGATGCGCTCGTAAAAAGTGCTCGTCCGCGAGAAAAGGAAAGGTCTCCATCTCTCTCCATCTGCCTCGGTTCCCCGAGGCGCGTGAAAGAAGATGCGCGAGTGTGACTGACTAAAGCCCGAGCTGATCCCCGGCGTTGCTTTGTTTCTTTCCTCCTAAACGCGACCTAAGGCACTGACCGTGTGCGAGGACTTATGCGGTCCAGATGGTCGAGTTTTACGAGGATGAGGAGAGACCGTTGCCGTCCCTGTCCCCATCCTCGTCCCCGTCCCCGTCCCCGTCCCCGTCCCCGTCCTCGTCCTCGTTCCAGTCGTCGCCTCCTGCAGCTTCTCCTTCCAAGAAAAATGAGAGAAGGACGCATCGCTCCGCACGTCGCGCGACCCAGGAAAATTACTCGTTTTATCGTATCGTAACTCCGACTATGAGCATTTTATTAAAAAGAGATGTTGTTTATATGTGCGGATTACTCTATTATTTTTACTTCCCTGGAAATGCGAATGTGTTCATCGGCAATGCTCTCCTCGCTGATTTAGATTTATTTTTTAGCTTATTCTGCTTAAATTACCCGTATTTTTATTTTGCCTCTCTGATTTTGTACAAAACTTCAAAAGGAAAAAAATACCACTTGTATCAGCGCTTGCAATTGTATAAGCCGATTGCTATTTCTACAGTACCGTATATTTATTATGAAATCAATGGATATTTTGGCATTATTATTTAAAGCTAGCCACAATTTGCAATTAAAGCTACATTTTTCTTTGAGATCACACACGCGCACACGCACACAAACATATATATATATATAAACCATTTAAATAAGGATACCGGTATGATAATATTTTAAAGCAAATGCACTTTAATACGTTAAACACACCAAGTTTTTACAAAATACGATTCATAGATATTACCGAGCAGAGATATAGATAAGCATTTAAAAAAATAGTTGAAAGATTTATTTCACTTTCAGCGATACATCCAGCGATATATCCTTAGAACTATATGATTTTCCGTAGTTTATTAATTTTTGCTCAAATATATTAATGCAATATTTCAGTATTTTATGGCGAAGCTCTTGAGATAATAGCAGGGGATAATAAATTTCGGGATAAAATCGCAGTCCATTCGTGTGTATTTAAAATACGTGGACTCGGAAAACAAATTTGGCTAGTTCCGTTTTAGGAGGACGCTCGAATAAGTTTTGAGCGTGACGGAAGTGTAAAAGATCCGAGAGACCCTGGCCGAGAAGTAGACGGTACTTCTTTGCGGCAAATGTCCCGTAACGGAAAACGGCCACCAATGTGATGTCCACCTTTAAACAAATGTATGTGCCGTTACCGAATAAACGATGCACTTTCCCTCCCACACCTTCCTTTTAGCCTTTAGATTCATTTCCCCAAATATTTTACCATTGCCCTCTTTCTTAAGGACCATTATTTTATTTATGATAATGGTTTGATTTTTGCCAAGTGTCGCTATACTTTCGCTTTTAACCCGACCGATAAATCTGCTTCGGAAAAAAAGGTCTAGCCTAAAATAAGTAAAAACATTGTGCGATATTTATTTATATATTTACCCTAATGATTCAATCTTATCCGGCAGTCATCATCGACTCAATAATTAATCAAAATATCTTATACAAAATACATCGAGCATTGTATTTATTAATTGATTTCATTCAATGTAAATTTTTAAATTTTAAAACAAATCTATCAATTTCTATACTAATGTATCACACAGATAAAATCTCAAATAATAAATAAACATTTACACGCTTTTATTATTTATATTACATTAAAAGTCATTTTTCATTTTAAAGAAAATAACTTTTTTTTAGTTTTAAAAAAAATTATATACCGTTACAACTTGTTTTATTGTAATTTTACTTACTCGAAATAAAATTTCGAGTAATGAATTCAAATACGCGGATTTATGGAATCGAAGTTATTAACTATAACTCATTTCCAAATTGCACTGCTATTCTCTTTTTGCAATAATTCTTCATATATTACATTTATTTCCCAGTAATAATATATTCAAGTTGGAATGAAAATTGCATAAATATTAAATACATTTATTTTACAATAATTCTAACGACATTCATCAAATTTATGCAATAAAAGTTATCTTGATATTTTAAATAGTAGATAAAAAAAAGGATTGGAATGTTTTTTGTATAATATATATTTACGTGTATATATGAAAGTATAGCTTTGTAGTAATAAAAACATAATATTTGACTTTAAAATGACTTAGATTACGAAGTTGATGAAAATCAATGTTAAAGAATATCCAAACAAAACTATAGGATTGTGAAAATGAATGAGACTCCACAGATAGAGAAAAAAAAAAATAATTCCATTAGTTGATCAGTAAAGTACCAAGAGTTCCTTAGAAGGATTTCGATTTGATCTCAAATGTCATCGTTGAGAATGTAGAGATTTACTGTCGAGCATGCGCGGTAACACTATCTTCGTGAGATATCATCCTTTTCGTCTTAGGTGATTCTTTCTACTGGTACACATAAAACGTCTTCATGGCCTCATATAAAGTTTCACCGATGTATCAAATTATTTTGAAATACCTATCTTATAATAAAACTATTTAAAAAGTTTTTTTTCTAATTTATCATAATTTGTGCGTGATACCATTGGTTTCACATATTTATCCTAAAACTAGGCACGTCCGAAAACTCAAATCCGAGAATCAGCATAAAAATAAAAAGGTAACAAATATTTCAATGATATTATTATTTCTTAATGGAATGTATTTTAAGCGGTTGAATATTGAATAAGTAGTGAGACAGCATTTAATAGATAATCAATATTGCCAATGAAAATGTAATAAAATAATGTCTAATATATTAGTAGAACAGGATAAAAAATTTAATTGAAAAAGTTGATGCAATGAATTATTCCTTAATTCAAAATTATTTAATTTAAAAATACGAAGCATATCACACGACATCTCACTCGCATTGGGAAAAAAAGAAATTAATATCATAAATTGCTTGTCAGCAAATGAAAATTGACATTTCATTTTGTTATTACATGAGATCACAAATTATGAATAGCCTTTTAATAAATGATAGATCACCACGTAGATAGATTTCAGTCCCAATAGCTCACAAGTTCACGGGTCGATTTTTCTTCCACGAGATACTATCTGAACTTTGTCACACTCGACTTTTAAATAAAGAAGGAACGAGTGACGCGGAATCAAACAAAGGAAAAGGCATGAAATAAGAAGAAAAATCTCTCAAATCACTGGTGCAAGTTCATCGTCAGGTGAAACCGGTATATTATAGGTATGTTGGTTCGTCACGTGGAATGCCCCCCGAGGCGGCTTATTTGTCAAAAAGGAGGTTCGATCGGCGACCCCCTCGCCCCTCCATCCCTCCATCCCTCCATCCCTCCGCCCCTCTGACTTAATAATATTCTCACATTTGGACGGATATATCGTGCGGCGTTAGTGCAGCCCGGCCCCGGGTGCGATAGAGACACGACTGTAAAAAGATGCCCCATCGAGAATAAGAGATGTTTACATGTACGTGTACATACACCCACACGCATGATAATCGTACGTATGTAGGCCCGGGTGTAGGTGCGGGGAGAGGGAAAAGGTGAGATGCGTATCGACGATTAATATACAGCGCCGATCTCAAGGGCTGAGAACGCTAAGGCACCCAAGATCCAGCGAGATATTCATCGCGAATAGACACCCGCCGAGAGGTAAAGAGAGATTGACAAAATGCCTCAAGAATGCTTTGTTTTTTTAAAATGCTTTGCCTGGTGTTGTTGTTGTTGTTGTTATTCTTATTATTGTTGCTGTTACTCCTCGGTGGTTCTTTTTGTTGGCAGATACAGTACAGCTACAGAGAATACCGTTAGCCCCATAGCTGAGCTACCTCCTCGGGTATTTCGATTTGCTTAGCTTCAAAAGAGATCATTGCTTCTTTCTCGCTTTTCAAGCACGTTGACCTTCGTATCCATTCTTAATTTCAGTACAATAATTTTTATTTTATTATATGTAAATTTCAGCCTTTAAATTATAGCTAATTCCTAAATAATTATAGAATCCCTGTAATAGATTATGCAACCAATTAACCTAAAACAGCCTTCAGCTGACTTTGACTTTGATACCCGATGACGAGTAGTAAAACTCGATTCCAGTAGAACATTAAGAATCAATCTTCTTTTAAGAATCAATGCAATCTCGCTTGTCTTGGCACTAATCCATTCGCTAATCATAAGGGCTACAATAAAAATCATCTTAATTGATTAGGCGATAATACCTTATCTTTTGCCATGCTTATTATCTCACACAGCCATTCTTAGCGCGTTTTTACAAATAACGCCGCTAATTCTCTACCGAATTATGGAATAATTATCACTACAACTTATCCTACAATTATATGGATATTTAAATAACTTGAAAATTTTCTAATTGCATATAAGATTGATTACTTTATGTCGTAATTTATACATTACAATATTTCTAAAGAATTAAGCAATTGGTTAAAACAATTTTTTGTATTTCAATTATGATTTAGTCATTTTGTTTCTTAATAGAGTAATATACTAAATATATTGGACAAAGATATACAAAACCATAATTTCTTTTTAATTATATTAATAAAGACATAATTATACTTTTAGTTATTGTATTATTTCAATACTTGCAGTAATATAAAATATTTTACTTAATAGTACAAATACTTTTCACATTCATTTGATTTGACATCATTTAAAATTTACAAAAAATGTATTGCTTTAAAACCTAGTTATAAAATATTAAAAAAGCGATGTAATTGAGCTTTAAGTTAGAACAGTTTTGAATATTTAAATTAATAATACTATGCTTTATGAATGTAATAAAAAATATCTAAAACTGAAATAACAAATAAAAATCACACAAAAAGATCAAAGGCTTATCGGATGCTCTTTTATTAAAAAATAAACCGATATTGAATAAAATTTAAAAAAAATTGAACATACGCGTATAAAACTGGTAAAGACTTATCCATTATAATCGTTATAGAACAAACGTATAGAAAAGTCAATTTTAACTTTTCCTTTCAACTTCTTTTCATTTTCATTCTACTAGTACGTTGTGTGCTATTTGAAGTATTCCGAATAGATTTTTGACATCGTTGATTACCGCAAAGATTCGGTTTAACCGACATTGTAATTATCATGTCTGTTCAAGATATGCATTTTATCTATTTTTAGGAAGAACTATTCTTGTATATAGTGTGGAGTTTATAGAGTATGAATACCCAGATATATAAAAAGTTTTTAAATATATTATATCATATTTCTTACAATCCACATTATAATAAAGATTCAGTTTTTGATATTGATATACTTTTTATAACTTTTTAATTATTTTATAGAATTATTAGATATTTAATACAAGTAAATGTTTAAAAATAATGAATATTTTAAAGAGAATAAGCTTACTTAATAAATTTAAACAATATTTATAACAAACTTGCGATTTTTAAATTTGAAAAAGTAAATTATCGAAAATAATACTTTTTAGTTATGTCTGATGAAGAAAAATTATTTTTATCAATTAGAAGTCACAATATACCACTTCAAAAATGAAAAAAGTTTCAGATTATTAAATTTTAAATTGATCTTGCAATATTCTTCGAGTAGGGAAGTAGTAGTTTATATATCAAAAAACCAATTATGAACGTCGTTACAAATCTCCTTCACAAAAAATATATGCAAATGTATTTGCGTCTGTCGATCATTGAGAACCTGTTTCTCCATGTAAAAGTCCAGCAATCTCTAGACTTTGCACGTGAACTAATCGCTAACAGAAGCATAAAAATGTCGATTCGGTGCTGAGAAAAATGTCGAGTGACGGGGTATATTCAGAAAAAATAAAAGAGATTAGCAAAGAATGCCTGGGAGGGCAGACGGCGTGCCTCGGCATCAAAATGCACGGGCTAATGGCGTTAACGCCTATTTGACATCGGCGTGACTTCCGTGTCCAGCTTCGTATCGATAAGTAAGGTCGTCCTTGTATCGGTTAATCCCACTCGAGGTCTCAGGATTATTCGCCTCATGTGGCTACCGGGAAAACCCGGAGAACGCGCGTCTCGCATATCCAATCGACCCGACTACCCGCCCCCTAACCCTTGCAATCGCTTTTCCTCCTGGACCCCCTGCGACCTCTTCATATTGACCTCCAATCTACTGTTGATGTTTTATTATGAAATGAAATATTTATGAAAACTTTGGCTTTCAATGTAATTGCAGCTATTGGCTCTTACACTCTCTCATAATTGACACCCATCATTTATAATTAATTATTATTATTGTGCACTTATCATAACAGTAATGCAATATTCAATCTATTGACAAATACCATACACAAATGAATACCGTGGTTTATCTTACAATTAATATAACAATTAGAATTTAGAATTGATAATTTTATTATCAATTTGATTTTCATTGTGGCGAACATCATTTGTGTGAAGGACATAGATACAAATTTTGCAAATATTAAGCGAAAACCTATTATTATTATCGGCTTATTAACATAAGTTTATATCCGATTTATAACAAACATGTATAAATACAATAATGTATACGTGAGCCAGGACAAGTAAATTAATCATACTGGTGACACTCGACACGAGTTTATTATAATTGGTACAAAAAAAAAAAAAAAAAATGTTTCGACAGGCTATCGTTTACATTTAAAAATGAACGTTCGTGTCACCTTATCAATTTTATTAAATCAAATTGCTCATTTATAAAATTTATTATTATTTAAAATTTCAGTTAATAATATTTATTCTTCTTTTTTCTGTATTTTAATATTTTATTTCATCTCTATTTATTAATTTTTTTTATTTTATTTTACTTAATAAAATTTGTTTTAAGCAACACCAAATATTAAAAGTACGTTAGTATTATAAATAATTGTTAATAAAATATATTGATACTTTTACAAATTAAAAGTTATTACAATTTATTTCCAGAGAAAGATTTATATCGTTGAACAGAAAATTTTTTTGTAATAACTAATAAATAATTTAAACATCTCTTTTTACTTTCACAGCATTTATTGCACATCAAACTTTACATAATTCGATTGATTATAATGCGCATAATATGGATAATTAAATAAACATTTAATTTGTGAAGCATAATTCTTATTAACGATAGTAGACACATTATACTCCAATGTAGTATTATGAATGTTCGTTAACATAATAAATATTATTAATGAATAGTAAGAAATAGCTATAAGTATACATGAATTTTACATCAAGTTGTAATAAACTAAAAACAAAAATAATATTTTAATTTTTATACATAATTATGTCAATATTACAACAATAACGAATGTGCTCCATTTACAACAATTAATTAATTTTTAAGTATTGATTTATTATTTTTAAAAAAATCGTTTTTATCAACTGTTCAATTTACTATTAAATTTTTTTGTAATTAAAAACCTAAATATCATTGAAACATAATATTAAAATAATTTAATATTTTAAATTATTAAATAAAAACTAATTATAGTATCTTTATTAATTATTTATGATTTAAAATGTCTCTATTTCTAGTAGATTCATTAAATTAACGCTAAAATAATCTTATAAATCAATTGATTTTTAGTTTAATAATATTAATGACATAAGTTTAAATTTGAATCAATGTTATTTATTACTGTCCTCATTATTTATGCAACTTTGCTCAGCCAATATATTCCAAGAATTTCAAAGACATTTTAATTCAATCTTTGAATGGGCTAGTTTATGTTATGTTTAAAATAATTATAATTTTTTGTGAAATATTAAAGTTTTATGTAATATAGAGTACCATTTGTAGGTAAAAGTTGTAATAATTACAAATAGGAAATGCATAGTTAGAATGATGAAAAGAATTTAAATTTAATTAAATGTGCATTAGTCACGATTTTGGTAATTTAGTATCATTGCTCATGCATCTGGAGGAAAGCTGTGAATCTGACTTGTGACCTCGACCCGAAGTATATTCAGAATGGTTTTATAGCGAATCTGAGGGGCCTTGGACCATTTCAGAACTGTGAATCAGTAATTAAAAAAAAATTTTGACTTTTTGAATCGGGCAAACTCTCAAAAGCTGATAAATTCTATTAATGTAAGGACCGTGAGAGTTAAATCTTGCTAAATTTAAATAAATAAATTTAAATTGCAAGGTCGGTTAATGCATTGGTGGTATTGCGTCCTCAAAATAAAGCGAGACAAGTTTTAATTTGAGTGAGAGTGCGGGAGGATGGAAAATTACTTTGAATAGTTTGAAAACCTTTTGTATCGACGTATAATCTTATAATCTCGGAGTAGTTTTGGTACAGGGGAATACGCGAAACAATCGACGATTCTGACGCGTGGATTGCGAGTCGATGGGGGCAGTGCAGGGACAAGAGACACCGACACCGACACCGACACCGACACCGTTACCGACACCAACACCGAGGGCATCGCCATTAAACGAAAGGCTACGGCAGTAGTCGATCGCCGATGTATATTTCTCGGCGAAACTTTCGATGAAGTCGAGGCGCACAAGGGAACAGTAGAGATCGCCGCGCCACTTCAAAGGGAGTGCAACAACATGCCCTTCATGGGTTGGCTGGTTCAATAATAATATTCCCTTTGTCCGACGGCGCGCGCGTTTGCCGGGCCCTTTATTCCCCCTCTCACCCTCCCCATCCCTCCACGCCGCCGTCGTCGTCGTGGTCGTCGTCGTCGTCGTCGTCGTCGTCGTCGTCGTCGTCGTCGTCGTGGTTCCCTCTCATTCACTCTCTGGATTCGAGTGAGGGGGTGGCGAGCGCGGGTACACGCTCTCCCGAGTCGGAGATGGTATCGGGTTGCGGCCCAACGGAACGCTGTTACATTCAAATTAGACTGAACGACGGTATGCGTGCGGAGCATCTCCGGTGCATTTGAGTCTGCGCACGTGTGTATGCAGTCGCGAGAAAAAGAAGAGGAAGCGGGGCGAGGGGGAGGTGCACTTGAGAGAGACGCTGGAAAAGGGAAGAGAGCGAGATGAGCCGAAACGAACGCGAGAGCCAGATATGCGAATTTAAAAGTATAATAAAAATATATTTCCCAACATCTCGCGTAATTGGATATAGCCGGTATTTTAATCGGAGCTTTAACCGAGCTTCACTTCTTTAAGCACTTTACAAGCTTTGCTTTTCTGTTTTTCTTCCTAAATAATTTGGTTCTGTTACGGTGTTTTAGCGACTCCTAAAAATGACTCAAACGTAATTAATCTATATTCTGCAATGTCAAGCAATTTAATTCAGATTACAATATCAATCGTTACGAATGCATTTACTTTGCAATTCCTTTTTTTTTTCTTAGGAAACAGTAAATTTTAAATAAATTGCTAATCGTTAATGAGACGATGATGTATTTTCTGACATAAAGCTTTTTTCAAGTTATTGGTTACTATCAATCTCGCACGTAAATTAATTTAAACAATCTTCAATGTTTATTCAATAATTAATTTATTAATATAAACCTATTTTCTCAATTTTACTTTTATCATTTGAAGTTTATGAGAAATATTGAATTATAAAATATTTGATAATATAAAAAATATTGAAAAAAGAGATATAATTTATTCTAGATTTTACATAAACAAAAATCTTTGTATTTTTAAAATTGATGAACTTGAAATACAAAATATGTAAAAGTAAATAATAAATTAACTATTAATGACGATATTTAAAAGTTTGTTTGTTTATAGTTGCTTTATCTTTTTATTTACTTTAATAAACAGCTAATAATTACGATTGGTTAAACCGAGAATTAATTACATTTTTAAATCAGAATCTGTGTATTATTACGATAAATTGAAAGATAAATAAAAAAATGAGATTAGTAAGAACTAACGATAGCTTTGGTTTCAAAGTGTTTTATCATCTATTAATCAATTGCACTGGCATGAAATTTACTGTCTTAAATCTTTAAAAAAAAAAAAAAATTTGTAAAATAATTTCCCATCTGAATATTAATTATAGTATATTGGTAAAAATGCATGATTGATTCCTCAATTTTAAATCAACGCGTTCAAAAAATCTAAATTAGCAGTACAAATGACAATTTCCTCGCAGATGAGTCAAATAGACTGCGGGTCTGTCCACTCGGAATTGTGTTAGACGCTTATAAGGAAAGGGAAGGTGAGAAAAGCACAGACTAGCGGAACGGAAGTGGTGCAGACAGCGGACGTTAGGTCAAGTCGGAGTGCTGGAATAGTTGTGGAATAGTTGTGACTAGGCGTGGAGGTGACCTTGTTGGGTGAGGACCTGGTGCGAGCATGCAGACCGCGTCTTTTCCTTCGCGGAAAACCCTGGCACATGCCCGAGTCTCGATACACGGACATCGTCTACAGGAGGAGGAGGGCTAATTGTCGGGAGCAGTGCGCCGGGAATCGACAATGATTTACGTTTGACTCCTATAAATGCACGCGGTGGCCTCGACTATTTCAATGCGCGTATTTCGTCTCGTAGCCGTTACTTTGTATTCCTCGCGGTCCTTTACGTGCGAAACCACTATCGCCGCGATTAATGACATTAAATAATCGCTTATTTTCGCTCCGCCACCTCCTTTAAATAGAATTGCATAACTATTAATTACATTGTCAATTATAACGTGAATTATCATTCCTCGAAATTTATTTCTTTTCATTTTTCCGAGTTTAACTGAGTCTGAATATCTGGTGGTACTTGTTACTTGTTACATTAGCGGTGTAGTAATACACGTTGTACTCATTAATAATATCGCTATTATAATACGCTATACAAATGTTTTCACATGCATATTTTTCAAGATTTAGAACGAGCTATATTTATGGTCTCCTTGCACTTCATGCAATCGTCTTTTACTTAAAAATGAAACAAACGGAAATCTGTTATCATGCATCACTACACCGTTTAAATATTATTAAATATTTATTGAACTTTATTTAAAAAAAATCTAATCTTATTTTATGGAAAAATTAGGTAAAAGTGTCCTTTAACCGTGTATTATATTACTGTTTCGATTATCTGGGAAATGCAATTATTAGCACAGTGTTTTACTCCACAACATTCGTATTTAATCGGAGACCTTTGTTGGCTACAAATGTCCACTGATTTAGGATAACATCGGAAAAATCGTAAATTGTATTATTAGCACCTTATTTCCGTGTCTTGCATCCCTGAGTACACACTGATTGGCTCACCAGGGGATTTGCACTAACACGTGCCCAATCCTCTCTTACTCTCGTCCCTCGCTCGGACTTTCCTGTCCCCCGAATTCGCGACACGTGTGCTACCATAAGTTTTGATTATTACGTTTAACGATTTGGCCTCCCCCTCCTCCCCCTCCACCTCCTGCTATTCTGAGCTTTTTGGGCCATCTCTTCTAATATTATGAATTTATATAATGAAAAATATCGAGGGTGTCTAAACACCCAAATCATTTTTCATAAGCAACAAATGAAACTATAATCAACCATTATTATAGTATGTTATTATTGTATTTTTATAGTTTATTTAAATATTCACACAACATTACCGGTATAACTAAATATACGTGAAACATTTTTTTTATACTTTTTTATGATACCTTATACCTTACAAAATGATTATTTAACTTATAAAAATTCAAAGTTTATATTCATTCAAGGAGTTAAAATAATTGATACTATTTAAAAATTCGTAGTTTATAATCCAATATTGTATTTATAAATTAATTTTCTGTTATTCTTATGATTTAATTAAAGAAAAAATTCATAAGTTTTAACAGCTTTTCATATAATTATTAAAAGTTATTTTCTTAGAGTTTAATTTTTTTCCTTTTAATTATTAAATGTAATATAATGAGATAAGTTATAAATAAAATATTTCATTTCTTATACGTTAAGGAATACTATATTGTAACATGAAAAAACTGATAAGAGTTATCTGAATTTTAAAATTCACAGTTCCACAGATAAAATTGGTTGCGACTGAAATAAGCATTGGAGTTAAAGTTTACAAGTGTGCCGATAGATGGCAACCCGTTAAAGTCCAACTTGCTGCAGAGTTGGAGCACTGAAGTTATAAGAGGGCCAGTTTGGACTCGCACAGACGATCCTTCTCGGATTCAAAACGGGAGATGATGAATGGAAGTTGCTCATCTCATATGAGAAGTCTGCGCATCCTTGATTGTTACGCATTGGGCAGACCATGACTCTCTGATCCCGTTTAAAGCATAATTTCCTAAGACAAACTATATAAGAAGTGTTCTGTTAGAAAAAATTATAAAAATAAATAAATAAGTATGAAATTGAAAAAGTATTAAAAAATGGGTTTTTATTTTGTTCCGTTGGATACAAATTTGTACTACAAAGAAAAAATTAATGTTATTATTTTCGTTAATTACGTTTAAAAGTGGTTTTGTTTGCTTTAGATTATAACATCACTTTTTACATTATTTAAATTATAATTTTACATTTTATAAACATTGGTCTCTTAATATTTGATAATTTATAATGTGTGTAAAGTATAAGTTGAGATTAATAATTTTTTTCAGTATTATATATTATTGAGTTATGAGTATAAAGAAGGAATCTTTAAATACTGCATCATATCTTTCACAGATGTAACAAAATGATAATTATTGATAAAATAGAGACAATGATACTACAATAAAAAAGTTTTAGTGCTACAAATCAATTGACTTTGAGGATAATAAAATTTGTTATATCAATTCAATTTGTAACATTAAATTTAAATAATTGAAAATTTAAAAAATGTATGAATATTAATACTTGAATGTTTGGTTTACCGATAAATAGCTATAAAAATATTTTTTTTAATTCGTACCTAAATAAATCGTTATGTAATACTGCTATAAAATTGATGCAACGCCTTCAGAGGAAAATAAAATAAATAAAGAACGAGAATTACGATGATAAGAGAGTCATTTCCTCGTGGATAAATTATCGTTCTGTTTACTTGTAGTTAATGGCCGGTGGTGCAGCCAACGTCTACTAACCATGACTCGTGCGAGCTTGCAGATTATGTACGTAATCTACCTTCTACGATCCTTCGAAAAGCAATCAATTAAAATATAATAACTTTTTTATTTCATAAGGTCAAAAATTCAAGTCAAAAATGTCGTGAGAACGGGCTGATCTACCTGCCCGTAAAAGTAAACATATATTACATCTAAATTTTAAGTTGAATATAATGTGACTGTGAACATATTAACACGACTGATAATAAATTATGTCTTAAATCGTATTATTAATGCTTTATACCGCAGTAATGAATATGTGGTGATGAAAATTACGAAATGATGGTATAAATAATAATTATATTGTTAATGCATGAGTGCAAAGAATTTACTTTGATGGAGATGATTGCGGTTAATAAAACACCTAAGATAAAACATAAGAAAATTAATTTCTACGTGCGTTTGATGCAGTTTAGTGTACCTGTGGGTGTGTTTAATGCTGTACTTAATTCAAATGCATGTTTGAATTACTTATTACTTTTGTGTTTGGTTATAGAAACATGTACCATATATTTTCCAGATTAGATTTTTTTTTAAAAGATGAAGTTTTAAACATGTCAATAATTATCATTATTATTTAAGAATGGCATTGAAGAGTTTGTAATATAAATGAACATATTACTGAATTTGAATTTATAAAAATTGATTAAAAAATTTAAAATAATTCTCCAATGTAATGTAAGAGAGTTTTGATTAAATTATTACGCACGTAAGGAAGCTGCATTTCGCATCTCGCGTACATGCTGACGTTACGTTTTTTTGACGAGGACGCGTTCGCGGCACCGGACGAAGATGTCGCGAACTTCTGGGAAAACTCCCTGGAGTCGACGGGAGGATCCGCTGACCACCAGCCGACAAACACCCGTTGCCTCACAAAGGGGATGCTCGATGGTGAGGATGTGCGGATATCAGCGACTCCCCTCAATCCAGGAGATTTACGAACTTTATAGCAATGTCTCTTTCTCTCTCTCCTTTTTAGTTAATTATTAGTAAACTCCAATATCACCGAACCACTCGAGTATTTATTATTTATTATACTCCTTTCACTCACTCCACAACGGGATTAGTAATAGACGTAAACCCCATTCGACACGACAACTTGAATCCGGCGCGATATTAAATTTCTCTACGTACGTAACAAAATAATGATAATAAACATTAATTTGTTATTAAATTCTAATTTTTATTATATAAATTTTTATAAAAGTAGAAAAGAGTATTTCAATATATACTCAAAATTTAAAAACCTTTGCTTCCTTAAGTATTTTTTTTATAAATCCCGAAAAATACTGTATGTCTTACAACTCCAAAAAACATGATAAGCTCCTTAAAGAACTTCTATGATAAGAAATCTCGAGTTTTCTTATATTTTGCAGAAAATCTCATCTTCTCTTGAAACAATAAACGAATATATCTTGATCTTTACAACTTGTTACTTTTTCAATCGTGAGAATAACGCCTTTGGATCTTGAGCTTTGAATTGAGATTGACACTGATGTGAAGATGTCTTCTTCACCTCAAATGGATGAGAATCTGCCTGCATTGTTTTAGTATCTCCGATAGATACCTTTACCCTCATGAGTTAATGTAACTATTCCATGTGTGCAATTTCAATATTGAGACAAGCATTGCGATTGAATCTTTTAATGTATGTGTAACTAGTTTCATGATTCGTAACGAGTTAATATTCGTTGATTGCTTACATCAAATTTAATTATTTATTTTGATTATTAATATTGGTATAATAATAAGTTTAAATATTATAAAGATAAAACAAATAATATTAATATGAAGAGACAGGATTTTTTACATTTTTATTGAAAGTACATCGTAAATGATTAGTATATTTTTTACATTCATGAATTATTTCAAGTATTTTTAATAGTAAAATTATTTTTATAATATTAAGAAGAAACATAATGCAATAAAAAATACTGTATAAAAAATTGATTTATTTTTCTTCTTATTACTTCTTTTATTCTTTGATAAATATTTAAATTATAATTTAGTATTGTTCAGAAGATAAAAATTTCTTTTTTAATAAAATTTTCTAATGCATGTATAAAACTTTAAGTCAAAGTTTTCACATGTTATAAATCAAATTTAATAGTTAAATTTTTACCGTGATTATTTTATCAAAGTAATATTTATAAAAAAAGTTAAATTATATTTATAAAATTTAAACTTTATATTGAGAACTTTTAAGATAGCTGAATCTTTTGAAATTTGTTTATCTACAAAAGAGTCATAGATTTTCAAACTATTTGTAGAAATTAAAATAATAATAATAATAAGCCTGAAGATTCACCAATAGAATTCGTAAAATTTTCCATAACCATCAATGGAAATCTATAATAAAGTTATATTAGATTTTCAGGCTTCTAGTGAAACCTCATAAAAGGTATGTGGTTTTTGAGGCACTCAGTAAGAAGAAATAAGGTGTTAATAGTTTTACAGCTGAACCATCAAGAGCTCACAAAATAGTAGCTTGTGAAGCTTTCATCAGAAACTTAGAAAGTGGTAGTAGCTATTAAGGTATACCACATTAGAAGCAAACTGGAAACTTAAAAGTTGATTAAAGACTTTTGAAGGAACTAATTCTCTTTTTTGAGCATCACTGGTTATTAAGTATTCAGATTTACATAATTTACTAACCATTTCTCAAATAAAACATGATATTGAAGACAATACTATATGATGAAGTTCAATTATATTTAAATGAAAAAAATTGTGATCCATCATCTAATTTAATGATAAAATTTTGTTTAAAAAAAATAGGCTAATGCGTTAGTTTAGAATTTTTCAAATTTTGTTATTAAAATGACGTGTTGATTAAATTCTGAAGAATAACCCCCGTGGGTATCTAAAATGGAGAACAGTGTACACATAAAACTTGTGTGAAAATATTGTTCATGTAGTCTTAAATAAGATAATTTAAAAATATTTTGATAAATTATTGATTGCTTTACAAGAAAATTAACACACGTGTAGTATTGAATCGGTAATTTTATTTTGCAAAAATACATAATTATAATATAGCGAGCCTTTAAAATAGCGTATTATTTTAAAAAGTGAAATAAATAGATGTGGAATGGTGACCTCGGAGGTGGTTCTTCACTGTATCTATTCGTGATTCTCATGGCACGGGAAGGGGTGGGGGCGGGGAGGAAGACGCGAGGAGGGTCGATTCTTTACCGCATCGGCACTTAACCTGTGAGGATGCCGCATTTTCGCTTTGTTCCTTCCTTGAGGTCGCATAACGAGGATAAGTACAGACGTTGGATTGTTTGACTGACAGCGAGGCTTGCGGTTTTCGTTTTTTCTCTCTGGCGCAATAGCGGGTTCCGCCATTTTTTTATTTTCACTTTTCCGCTCCTGCTGAACCACGAACAGCATAAATTTATATGCAACATGTGCAGCCAACACAAGCACGATAATTAACAAAGGTAAAAAATTTTTTCTAATATTTTTATGCCGCCTTGAATAAATTGTCGATGCAGTTAGTCTTGAACTATTTATTTTTTAAGGTAACTGGCAAAATTTTAGTTACAGAAACATAGATTTTTCTAAAGACGGAACGAATATTTTTCACCTTTTGTTGTCAAAGTTTGGCTTGCATAAAGGTACGGTTTGTAAGAAATTCGTCAGCGGCGTGCCCTTAGCGTAAATCTGCTCATTTCCCAGATTTCCCTTTCTAGCCGCAAATGATTGGTTATAAGTCAACGCCAATCAGTCCAACCTCTACTTTATTTCTCCTCCGAATTCGGAGTAGCGGCAGCAGGTTGGATGGATGGATGGATGGATGGATGGAAATCGGGTGCCAGATGAAGAGTGTAGGTGCGGGGGAGAAGCTTTTACTTCCAGAAGAAAGTGGAAAAGAATCGGCGGAGGGGGAGGGGTTGCGCTCTTACGCGCACACGAACACGCGCACGCGCACGCACGTATACTCGCTCGGGGGAGCAGAGGGAAAGAGTGATACAGGCTATAATGGTACAAAGCCCTCTTTGAATCAGCAAGACACGCCGCCTCTATAAAGCCTATCGGCGATCTGCTGAAGCTGCTGCTCCTGCTCCTGCATATCCTATGCAAATTCCTGCCTTCTTATAAATACATCAGGCTCCGATCCCGTACGCCTAGATTTCACCTTTTGTCGGCTATCTCTCTCTCTCTCTCTCTCTCTTGGCATGTCCTTTCCTGCGGGTTTCTGTCCTCCGCCCCCACCCCCCGAGCACTTCCAACAAAAAAATAGGCAACAGACTGATGCGTCTCTCCTGATATCGGGAGAAGACATTACGAGTGATTGTTCCCGCTTAAACAGAGCCAAAGACATTTCGCCACTACATGGAAATTTGAGATTTGCTTGGCTCAAAGCTTATCGCTCTCATCTATCGCCCCTATTACCGACCGATAGATTTCGCTTTAACCGAGAACGTAAAGTACACTCGATGGTTCTTGTACTTTTAATTGTTTTTTAAATTCATCTACAGGATAAATGAAACTTGGCTTTTTATCAAGCATGTCATCCTTTATTTCATTTGTCTTTTCTCATCGGACTATTTCAAAAGAAAACGCAGAATTATTAAACTCAACGCGGAAGAAATAGCCGATTGTGAATTCTTAATATTTCAATTGATATTTGAATCTATTTACGTTGGAAAAATTCTATACCTATTTACACGTAACGATACTTCATGTGTCATAATATGAAATATAAGTATTTTAGACTGTGTAATTCTTATTAGTTTCGTTGTTCGGAGACCCCAAACGTTTATATAACTATCGATTATTAATTCTATTGTATTCTATTCTATTCACTAATCCACTCTCGAACTCAAGGTTATCTGCGTGGATAATACAAAGATATATGTGTGTAGATGCACGTATCTCTTGGTCGTTGTGTTGGGCACTTGCCTTTTGTAAATTTTCCTCAGCCTCCGTTCATTAATTGATAAGATAGATGAGAACCTTCAATATAATGAGTTTCATCAATTTTTTATCAATTCAAATTTATTAAATTTTTTTATACGAATTATTACAATATTAACATAAGACAAATGAATATAATTAACAGAAAATTAATGAATTATAATTATATTAAGATGTAAATGAGGAATATTCATTAAGAGTTTCGTATAAAATTATTGAAAAATTTTAATTTTAAATTTCCATTTTATTAGAATAAATAAGTTTAAAATTTGTGTATGAATGTAAAATTATTCTGTCTAAATTAAGTTATATAAGTTTTAATTTGATAATAATAATTTTTAGTTTGCAAACATAGCAAAGATAAATAAGTTTTATAATCATTGTTGAAAGTCAGTTTAAGCAAATTTTGAATTAATTTTTAACTCATATTTATATATATGCATTTATTTATATTACGTATTTTCTTTTCAATTATTCAAAGTTTAAAAATTATTTAACATAATTATAATAATGTTTACATTTAAAACTCAAGAAAACTAATAACATAATTTTAAAGTTGTATAAATTTAATCAATATTACTCAATTACTGTATACAAACAGAATATTATAATTTCTATTATCGTACCTAAACAATGGACGCATACTATTTCGTACACGGTTTATTTAATTAAATTATTATATATGCTAATAAATAAAAACAATAATTTTACAAAATAAGTATTTATCGGTATCAGTTTTTAATTTAAGTGTGCAGAAATTGCATACTAAGCAGATTAACAGTAGGTGATCTAATCAAAATGTACCTGAGTAATAGTAGTATAAGAACAACTGCATTCATGTCCTCAAGCTAATGGTGTGCATTATTATAATACAAATGTCAGGTTAAAATCTTAATATTCCACTACAAGATTATGCCATTTGATGATAATAGTGTTATAAAGATTAAAAGTGGAATATCCGATTAAAATTGAAGAATTGTGAATAATAGTAGAAACACATGTTGTCCTTGATTCCGAAAGAGTTGAATGCAATCTGTATGAAATATAGTAATCTAAATCGAACAAAATTGGCGTGTTTAACAGGAGTTGGTAAAATAACTCGGGACCATTAAAAGTTCCATAGAAAGCAGTTAGCATAATAAAACAAAAGTGAAATGAAGGAGAATCAAAGGCACGTCTTTCGTTCCGGTGCATTCTTTTTCATCAGCGGAACTCTTGTCTCGCAATTGCTTGCAAGACCATTAAGAAGGGGTTAATTAACGGATAATTAACGAGTAACACTACGAGAAGGAGACGTCGGGCAGTGTCCCTCCTTGGAACCGCTCCTCGCGACCGCGGGTGATGTCGCGTTGGCGGCCTACACGTTTCATCCTTGATAATCCGGAGCGCCGAGTTCATGTTCGTTCTTTCTCCATCCTGGCAGCCACCGGCGGCTCCTGGGGGACGAGGCCGGGGTCGGGGATGGGGACGAGGACGCGGACGGGGACGACTGATCTCGCCTTCTTTTCTCTCTTTGCACTTGGAACTCCGTCGTGCGACCGCGAGTGAGGAGGAGGAGGAGGAAGAGGAGGAGGAGGAGGAGGAGGAGGAGGAGGAGAGAGCGGCATTGTTAATTGTTTGATCGACAAGATTACGGGCCCATCTTACATGTCCTGCGTCTCCTTAAAGGCCTTCTTTTCGCCTCGCGCATACCCTTTCCTCTCTTGTTCTCGCCGAGGCGGAGTCTCGCTTTCTTCTTGCGAACACCGGCGAGCCTTTTTGCCCTCCGTTGACGTTATTGAAGGACAATCCTTTGGGTCTCGCTTTAACGCGCGCACCTACGTACAGCGGCTCTACTGATTTTAATGATTCGCTTCTCCTCTCTCTTTCTTTTTATGACTTTTAATTAAACGCTTAAACTATCCCTCCTTACTCCAGTTGCCTTTGCCTTTTTCCCTTCCTTTTGTACAGATTTTATATGGGCCAAGGATTCCCGGTCCCTAAAAGCATTTGTCCACTGCAAACGCTCGTTGCAATTTTTTAATTCACTGGAAAATTCTGGTTGCTCGTGTATTTTAGCTCGAACCTCGATTCGTCTCAATTGGATAAAGGTTACAATAAACGGTATTCTAATATCAGCGAAATTAGGAGTTTATGAGTAGCCTCGGTTATTTGATGCGCCAAAAATATTAATGCAATGATATTCCTTCACAACTTTTTCCAGTACGAGGAAAAGTATGTTATGCGCTATTAAGTCACGATCCCAACATCCACCGGTGGTCCGCCTCCCCGAGATGATGTAATTCATGCAAAAGTGCACTCACAATCAACAGTTAGCCCGAGGCTGGTTCGAAAACACGTGCATCAAGAGTAATCAGCGAGATAAAAAAAAAAAAAAGGAAACTGCCACAATGTATCTACATCGCGTTTCCTCGTGGTTATTATTTCACCTAATTGCTATCCGCGGATAAGAACTTTATAGAGGAGCGAGCGCCGGTTTGTCTTCATAAGCCGAGGGATCTAAGTGCGGGGGCGGGGGTGGAGAGCCTTAGGCGACTCGCCGCCAACCGATTCCCTCTCATTAAGATATTCGAGAAAGCGACTGCTTCCACCGCCGGTTTTCTTATCTGCCGAGTGACAGCTTTCACTCAAGAATCGGGGCTGCTCACGAGCGGCGTCGCTGTCAATCACACTATCCCCCTTACCCCTTTCTCCCCCTTTCGCCCTCTTTCCCTCGCTGTCTCCACCTTGTGAAAAAGATATGTGCGAGTCTCCGTTTCGATTTCCGACTGTCGCTCCGCGGCTTGTACGAGTCACGACTTCGTATCTTCATCCATCTAATCGCTGAGTAATTGATACAGATGAAGATATCTCTTTCCGCCAATTCGAAAGATCTGCGGGAGAGACGAGAAAAAGACACTTGATTCTCTTGATTTTTTGCCTTGTACATATACTCGTTCCCAAGAGCTTCGAGGATATTGTGTTTTTGCTTATCCTTTCAAATTGAAAAGGAGAAAATTTCAAGCGTATCGATTAAAACGCTGAATATAATGTGTCTTTTTATTATAAGTGAATACAATTAAAGAATACAATTGGTGCTTTTTTTTTCTATAAGAACGAATTTATCAACCCGACTAATTACTATTTAATGTGCGCTAAAATTTTCTGGTTTTTTTTTTTTTATCAAGCAAGTTTAAAGTTTTTCTCAAATTATTTTTATGAAATATACAATTATAAATAGGTTGTTTTTTGTTTTGTGTAGAACATCTGCAGAAGTTAGAAAAGAATGTACGGCTGAAACTTTGTTAAAAATAATGACACTTAAAACTACGTTTGCATAATCTTCTAATTCATTGTTATGCATTACAAACTTTACGATTAAAGATAAATAATAAAAATGTTATTTCAGACTCTGTATTAACATAAAATAATGCTAAGTAATTGTTCAATTGCCAGTAAGTCTTTACTTTAACTCTTTCAGCAGGTTAATGTATGTAATATTAAAAGTTCATAATTTATACGGCGAGTAAATAAATCAAGCTTGAAAGATTTAATAATTATGCAAGAGCTTGAAAAATTTAATCAGATAACTGGAATATTATAAGACTCTTGTGAGAAGTCTTACCCCAACAACCCCTGTCAAGAGCTGGTTTTAATTACTTGAAATTTAATTGCACTTCCGTACCCCTTTTGAAGAGGCTTGAGTATGCGAAACTATGAAATCAGGAGAAACCAACTAGTTCGCACTTGGATCACTTGGATTATTGTTATTTCTTAAATAAATTCCATATTTTTCGAGTGTCGGTTTAATGTACAAAAATTATGTTCATAAAATAATTCCGTGAAAAGTCAAATTAAGTATATTTTCATATGTACCTTGAATATATATTTTTCCATAATAAAAAAAGGTACCAAGATAATTCTAAATAAAAATTCTATTGAAGTTTGAGTTTTTATTTGGATAAATAAATTAAAAATTCGAGCAAATGTGAAACAGCGTGTGGATATTTATATGATTGCGAGACATAATGCTTAATAAATACCTCCCCTGATCTATATTTAACTGAAAGTAATGCAATAGTATACTCCTTTGCATATAATATCCATGGGTGGTTTGCAATTTCCACTTAAAGCGACTCCAGGAACGGAAACCTTCCACATTAAAGTTGCCTTACTTTTAATAATCGCGAGCAGCCCTACCTGAAAAATCCCCGAGCCCTTCCTTAATTCACGGTACACGCTCTTACGGCGCGCAGCCAATTCATTTTCATTTTTCATTTTCCAGCCCTTCGGATCCTCCTTCCCAGGACTCACACAGACTTGGCCTCGGCACTTTTGCCTTTCGCAGCTCCATCCCAGGGTCGGCGTTCCCTCCGTTCTTTCTCCGGCTCCCGAGGCAAGGAAAACTTGGTGGAAACTTGGTGCGATCCACACGCGTCAGCCCGGAAGCCTCATCAAATTCCGCGGTAACAGCAACTCCGGCTTGTGCGTGTATAATAGTCAGCAACCTCGGTCTCCCAACCCCCACTCACCCCCGTTCACCCGCATCCACCCCTATCCCGTGAAGCAGAAACGTGGAAGTTTGGGTAAGCGTAGGCAGTGTTTCCGCCCAGGACTTGCCAAGAGCCAAAGTGGCTCGACTCTCCGACTTTGCGACGCCAAGGGGTTGCAACACCTGTGTCTCGCTCAGGCACTGAAGCTGTCGGGGAGAGTTGATATGGACGATCCGGCCCTCGCGGGGAAGGGTGGGGGACTAAACTTGAAAGTAGCGGTAAGAGCAAAGGGATTAACTATTAGTCATTTTACATCTCCGTGATCCGCTACTTCTTGAACATTTAGTTTATGAGCTCGGATTAATCGATGCTGCTTCTGTGTATAGAAATTATCTGATTTTATTGCGAATTCTTGCATTGAACTTTCTAGAGGACAATCGAAGTTGTATCTTGAACGTTAAGGCCATTAGCATATTCATCCATTCATCGACTACTACGAAAACTTTACCATCTTACACTTTAACATTACGATATCAATTACACTCGACTAATATAAAACTATTAAACATTACCTAATATCTTACTACTTCATATTGATTGGTAAATTTTTAAAATAGTTTTTTTCGTAATCTACTACACGCCATATAATTCAACATAAATATCGAAGAAAATAAATAAATTAATTAATTTTTTTTTTTATTTTAGTTTATTGAAGAAACGGAATTTTAATTTAAATTTATGTGAATAACATTCATAATTTTAATTTTATAATTAAATATTATTTATTGCATACAAGCATTAAGTTACACGGGCTTGAAATAGATATAATTTACAGTCAACAGTAGAAGTATGAATTAGCAGAAGCAATATTTATACATGAGATCACTAATGGTCTGTGAATTTTTCATTAAAAGTAAATCAGTGTGCATTATAACTTTAGGATAAGTTTTGTTGGTAATATTGCGATAAGATGGACGAATCTTTGTCTCCTCTTAAACAATAAATTTATTCGACGAAGCAATGTATTTGTGTGCTAACCGAAAAGACAGAAATTGAAGGAGAAATTAATATAACCAACGTAATTTTCTCACGCGAGCGAGAGCGGAAGATATAAAAAGATAAAAAGAGGGGGTTGGGGAGGAGGTGAGGGAGGGCGGGGGTATCGCAAGATGCACAACCAGGCGTTCTCGGGACTGTCGCAGCAATGTTTTTGCTCCTGGATGAACTGGAGTACGACTTGGACACGAAACTCCCGGTCGGGAGAAACCGCCTTTGCACGCGCAACTTCCCCGGCGATCTCCTGTCTTATCTCCTCATACTTATCCATTTTCACTCTTGCATGCACAAATTCACGATAAAAGAGCCGAGCGTATGCGCCGCCGCCACTCGTTGGCATGGATGACGACGTCCGGAAAGTTTGTGTCGAGAGAAGAAAGTACGTTTTGCAGTTTTCAATTTGGAAGGAAAGCTCGTAATGTCGTAATGCTTAAAATGGTCTTTAGAGTGGAAAAATTGGTGTTGATTTTTAGCGCTTTCCTCGCACACAAGAAATGTCCTCCATACATTTGCAGCTTAGCCAAATTTATTTTTGTTTAATTCACACTGTATCTTTTAATTCGCTCCTATCTAAATTCCCACTACTATACTCATTTCTCATCCAAAAACTCTAATTATTAAAGTGAGGTCACAAATAAAATTAAACAAAATTTATCTAAACTTTTATACCATAATTTATTGTAAAAAACAGAGTTTTATTTTTCGTTTAAAAAAATATAAAATCCAATTCCAAATAAATTTTAAAAATGTTAGCATTGGATAGCCCCAATCAGCTTAATAAATTCAGCCTTTCAATTATATTAAATTATGCGATAAAGTATATTTTAAAGTGTTTGATAAAAGGATATTTACATTGTTAAAGCAAAGAGTTAGAAGGAAAATTGCAAACAAAAAAAGGTCGGCTTTCCTGCCATTTTAAGCCACCCTTACAAAACATCCGCCTATCCAATTCCTTCTATGCACGGTTTAATGCACATACGAAAACATTTTAATATCATACGGCATGCAATCATTACGCCATGATGTATTGGCTTTCACTGTGGTACGACATTCTCCCTGTGTGCGTACACGTGTAAGTGTATGTACTCGCATAACATTGCGCCATTATGAAAGTTGGGTGGGCGTGGACGATTGCAGGAGTGTGGATTACTTCTCTGCCGACTTCATTTGTTAATCGATTCTTACCTATAATTTACCCTGTAATCAAAGTCTTTTGTGAAAACGCGTAAGCACGCCTTCGATAAATAAAGAAGGTGCCGTAGCCTCAACACCTCCATCTCCAGGAAGTTATTTAGGAGCTCTTTTTTCGCCTTTTGTCCACTCGGTTGTCTCTGCCTATAGTCTCGCTTACCACTTTTTGCGTACATTATTTAATTACAGAATATTGAGCTATTTCACCTGCTCACCCATGGATCTTTTTTCATTTTTCAGATTTATTACTGAAGGTGAAATATGACTAATTCGCTGCAATCGTTAATTTGACTATTCAACGACGCATTGACGATTTAATTGTGCATTTCTTTTTGATTATTTATGTTATGTTTATATTACATTATATTATTTGCATAAAAATATTTTGTATTATTAAAATAGTTAAATTTCAATGCGACAAGATAATTTATTTCCTGATGCGATTAGAAAGCCTTTTAATGTAGAAAAAAAATAAAATAAAATTTCTCAATATTATAATGAAAAGATACTTTTACTAAATCCTTTACTATTTGGAATAATTTATTCAAGATTTTATCATAAACTTATAAGTGCTCATAAATTAATATAATGCTTTAAATTAAGATTCTTGACATTAATAGATTTTACAACTTGACATGAGTTGACATTCATTTTTAGTTATTATCAGCTAATACGTATACAACTTAGACCACTTATTATACATTAAAGCTTAATTTTTCAATTTTTATTTCATTTCCTTGCCTATTAAATAGCAAGTAATAATCAGTTGAAGTATATTTGTTTAAAAATTTATACATTTGAATTGTATTACGTTTAAAATTGGTCGATAAAGCATTGCATTACGAAAATATGATTAATAAATATATGCTTAAAGGATTCAAGATAAAGGAGTCAAGTATTCTGATATAAAAAAAGAGACTAAATCTCTTCTAAAATCATCAACATGCTACGCATACCGATTCAATTCGTCTTCCTGATGTTTCGCTCGAGAAGTAAAGAGCTCGGATTCGAGTAATAATACAGAGACAACAAGAGTTAGGAGAGAAGAGTATGTCAAGTCATTGTGACTCTGGGCTACATTTGCAAGAAGCCGCAAATACGATCATGTGGTGCAGAATGGGAGGGGTTGCGGGTAGGAAGAGAGGAAGGGATGGCGAGAAGGAAGGAGGGCATCCTCTCGAAGACTATGAATTTGAGACGGCACAGTCAGGTAGATCAGATCCCCGGCGCGCACTTAACTATGCCGAGTTCCTAGCTGCCGTTTCCTCGACTCTAGCCCTCGACTCCACTCCTTTCCCTTCCGCTCCCCCCCCCGCTCCGCTCCACACCACTCCACTCCACTCCACTCCACTCCACTCCAGTCTGCACCTACGCCGGTCGAGACCAGGTCTGACTATGCGAAGCACGCGACGGGAGTCGCCCCGTAAATTCTCCCCGAAATGAGAGTGTCACCGCGCCTCATCCCTTACCTCCCTCCCCGCCAACCCCACCCACTCGCTCCTCTCATCTCCTTGCGCTGCATCTTCTCCTTGCCCTTTGGCTCTGCAATTCTTGAGGAGATACTTCTTTTCCGCAGCGCCTCGCGTATTTCGCATGAATTTACAATGACTAGGCGGGCCCTTTTTACGCTTTTTCGGCCAACACTACAAAACTAAAATTTAAGCACCCGTTACACACACGCTCCGCTGCTTTTATAAGATAGGAAAATGTTTTCACGTCTCGTCGTATCTGCATTTTTCTACTTGCCCCGCTTACTTACTGCCTTCTCCCTCCTTCCAACCTGCCCTCTTCCTCCCATCTCACTACTTTATTAGATGAAATGAAAAACATCGTTGTAACGGTTTGCCTTATCATCACTAAAAGGATCTTTTCAATTACCTTACAACATTATCATACATCTTTACTTTTACACTTATCACCATCAAAGTGTCTCCATTTTGAAAGAATTAATTAAATAAATAATTACAATATAGCAAGTTATATCTTAAAGAAGATAACTTTTTTAATTACATCATTATTTAGTTTAGTAATGTACCTTGTATTTGTAGATGTAACCTGTATTACGTATAAAACACACACTTGCAATTAAATTTTGAAATTTAGTCGTATCCAAATCGATAGAATATTTATTTTTCTTTTAATAGTTTAAAATATGTATTGGGTTAACTTTATAATCAAAAATGATAATAGATTGCAAGTAGTATAAGAGAAAAATTAAAAAAAAAAATACAATCTTTTCTCATCAAATTAAAAAATGTTATTATTACTCTGATACAGTTTATTAATTGTTTATATTGTTTAAATCTCTTTTCATTCTTTAAAACTTGTAAAATAATTTCATATATTTTATTTGTGATATTAACTCTTCAGGATGAATTTGTAAAATATTTTTTGCGTTGCTTCTTACAATTTATAAGTATAGTAACGAGCCATTGAACATATAAATAAAATGTAATTAATTTATTATTTTAAAGGAGGTTTATTAATTACTACTATGCGATCAAGTAGACAAGATCGGTAGACGTTGTTGGGCATTGTTTTTATTAATATGAAAAAGAAAATGTAAAATTTTGGAAAGGATATTTTCGTTGAGTGCGGTTTAAGTTCTTGATAAATTTAATCCTAAAAATGGTGAAATATTGTTAGATTTTTCTAGTATTATGGGCAGAGAAGTGTTGGGTATGGTAAAGAGGTTAGAAATATTAAAAAAAGTCGTTGGGAAGAAGAAGTGGAGGTTAAAGATTGTGGAGATTAAAGAGAAGGTTGCCATTCGATCAAATTCATCAAATAAATTCCGAAGCTCAATAGGTATGTTGCGCGTAAAAAGGCAGGGCATTAGTCCGCGGCACACAATCCAAGGGGGCACATAACTCGGCCAATTCATTATGCTAACAATTTTCGAATCCCCCACCGAATGAGAAAAACGCCGGAGCATCGAGAACAAACAGGCACATTGTTTTTCTGAAGAGGAGCTCACCGCCTCGTCCTTTTTTCCGTCCTCTCGCTTCGTCTCACCTTCGGCTCTTCTTTTCGCGTATAATGCACGTCCTCGGCTTCGATCTCGTCTTTCAAGCGAGATCAACACACGAGAGAAAGAGAATGAGCGAAGGGGGCGGGGGAGGGAGGGGGGGGGAGGGGAGAGACCGTGGGACGTCGCAGCCATGCAAATATTCCTGCGAACGTCTCGACGATTTACATACGCAACTTTGCCTCCCCCCGTCCCGCGCGTCGCCGAGGTTTCTTTCACGGCGTCGCTCTTCCCCTCGATCTCCATCCATTTTGCATTCATCGACGCATTCTCTTTTTCACGGGTGTTCCTCTCGACTCGCAGTAGCTGCTGCCGTTGGTGCCGCTCCTGCCGTTCCTGCCCTGGCTGCTGCTCCCGTCGTACACGCCCGCACTGACGAATTTATTGCATCTTCGAGCGGACCGGAGATTTAACTCCGAGAAGTCGCGCCGCAACCCAATCGTCCTCCTCTCCCTCGCTCCCTCTTTATCTTTATCTTTATCTTTATCTTTATCTTTCTTGCTTTCTGTCTCCTCTTTATGTGGCACAATGGGAAAAAGAGTTGAGGCTCCCGAGACGAAAAGAGATGGAGAGCTAAGAACTAAGAGAAACACGACCAATGATAAAGTAATTGATGTTATGCTCGGCTTAAATTTGGATTAACAAACTCAAACCACTACCTCCTTAGTTTTAGTTTACTTAAAAAGATTTTAACAAGATTTATCCGTTCGAGCTCGTATTTATTTAACATTCAATGTGATATCTCAAAGCTGCCCATTTATAAGTCATAAATAAAAAAATAAATACTTAAATCGTAGTTATGTATTAGGAAATTTTTTCTGATAATATTACAAGTTTCATTAAATTTATTCAAAATACATAAAGTATTGTTAGTAAATCCATAAATTTTATTTTTAATTAAACTCTTTGAAACTTAAAAAAGCATACATTATAATAATCTATAAATTTATTTATACTTAAAATTTTATGTTACAATAACAATTACTATAGAGATATATGAATAAAAAATGTCTAATGATTATATTGTTATTATTCTTGTAGGAATTTATGATATTTTAATAAAAATTAAACTAATTTTCATACTATTAAGATAATGATTAATTTTTATAAAATTTTAATTATTTAAAATTAAAATATAAATAAACATTTCATTTTAATCAAGAAATTTATATTTTTCAAATGTATATATTACCTATAAATAATTGAAAAATTTTGCATCATATTATTAAATAATGTAATTAACTTATGTTGTGTAAAGTTAAAGAAAATTTCTGACTTTTGGAAAATATACGATTTTACCCTTTAATAATTTAAAACAAGACAATGAGTCGTTTACGGAAAATATGGCTATGAGTACTGCCTCGATGAAGACTGAAGAAATTACCGAGGAATCCTTGAATAAACTTCTATGCTTCATTCGCAATGTCGAAAGAAATACCAAAGTTTAACGTTAACGTACATTCACGCGAATATTTCAGAGTCTCGGATAAAACGAGTGAGAGAGAGAGAGAGAGAGAGAGAAGATGAATATGGAGAGGTGGCAGAAGCAACAGCGAAGAAAATCTTCATCGACGTCGGTTTGTCATGGAGGGCTTTCGGCTTCTTTAGCAGGAGATCGCCGAGGAGTGCAAGTGAGAGGGAAGAGGAGCCGAAGCACATGTGCCTCTTTTCGGCCGGTCCCTTTCCTCGATTTCGGCGGGAATTTCGTATTCTCGCCGAGGCGGAGAGCGCGAGAGCAAACAAGTTATCCGAAGCCATTTCCCTAACTCTTGCCTCTCTCAGGAGCCATGGATCACGGAGAGAGGCACGTGGAGCACCTCCAGGTGCGGGTGCAAGAGAGAGAGAGAGGCGAGCACGCGTCACGTCCGCGGCTCGTCTCGACTCCTGGGGCTAGGAATCCTCGGAGAAAGGACGGCGCCACGCATAATTGCGTATCAACACGCAGTGCATGTACGGGTTGGCCATTCCTGCGCCTTGATAACATGATGAATGCCCCGCGTTACTTTTCTCGCCTGGGACTCCGAAGCCTTCACCTTTATTCTTTTTATTGCCCCCTCCGGTTCTAGTTTGATCTTATTTTTCAAACGACTTTTTCTTTATCTTTCGCTTCACTTCTGAGCTCGTTCTATCCTATAAATAATAATCATTTCTGCATTTTACGCTTTATCGTCGTTGCCAAAACACCATTTATTAATAACTATTACGATTAAATTTTATTTTTATACAAAGTTTTATTAATTAACTATTTTTGAAGATGCGTCATTTGCTCTTTGTCACTGCGTGTTATTGGTGTATTTTAACGAATCATCTTTAATAAAAATAAGTTAAGAATTTGGAAATTAAATTGAATATCTACAGTGATGCATTGTAAGCTTCACATTTTCTACCTCGACTTTACCAAGTTTCTAAATATACACATAATTCTTATATTTTTATTAAATCTATACTCTTAATCCTCTAAGAAATTTTAACAATTTTATGTATTTTATTTTATAGATACAATTAATTATGTTCGTTACAACTATGCTAAAAACTTAATTAAAAAATTTTCCTTTCAATATTGTAAGCTACTAATGAAAATTTCTATGACATTTAATGTTATATATTATAAGGCGTAAAAACATATTATTATTAAATTAAGATATTTTACATTTTAAAAATGTATAATATATTTGTTTTTCCAACAATCCAATTACTACATCATTTTTGATATATGTACATGGTTTTTAAAACATAAATAGTAAAACTAATCCAGGTTTGATTTCGAGCCTTTTATAAAAGAATGAATATTTGTTATTATATCAGTGGATATATTTGATAAATAGTGACAAATATAAGGCGAGGCAAAATTATCCATTTAAATCAATCGTTGTCTTCGTGTTGGCAATGCTAAGATTTCCATATGTCAAAATACTGCCCACGTAGTTACAATATTTTCGCATTACAATCCTTTGTTTGTATTGGAAATGTGTGAATTGTTTCCATTCCGAAAACTTACAATTTTATCTGTAACAAATATTTTATGATTCGAGTATATGAAAAGATAAATACGTGATTAAATAAGACATCGAATGATTGACTAAATTAAAAAATGATGTATTCATGAAATAAATATCGTTTCATAATAGTTGGAGTTGTATATATTTCAAAAACTACATCAATATAACAAAGGCTAAACAAATTACAAGTGAGAAGCCAAGTTGAAGAAGGAAATAGCAAGTATGCATTATAATGACATTAAATGCTGGAACTTGCAATTCGATAAAATTACCATTCAATGCCGAGTCTTCGCTCCTCTTGGATTTTAAAATTTCTCTTAGCTTTCAAAATATATATTCAATTGCAAGAATACTTGTAATTCTTTATGAATTTAAGTAGACGTATAACTGAAACTCATACATCATAAAACTGAATAATGCTTTCTTTTATTACTGAGAAAGCTCGAAATGTATAAAATATTCATAAAATCTCTTACATTACGGTGTTATTGTATTTTCGGAGTTTGGGCACGCGTAGTTTTCGAAATGAAAAAATTATTGAATTAAACGTATGAAGTTTGAGCTAGAATTTTTATTTGCGGTTGAAAATAAATATATAAAAAGTACGACGGTAATAAAGAATTTGAAAAGAAAGTAAGAAAACAAAGCATAAATTGTAAGCCGTGGCATTGTAGAAAAATACCATCTGCGGGAAAGATGCGATAGAGACGAGCGAGAAAGCTGCAGTTACATGTGGAAAAACATAAAGAAAAGTCGGATAATGGCTGGGAGGGAGAGAGAGAGAGAGAGAGAGAGAGAATTTCGCGACGGTGGGATGCGGGCCACGTTTTCCTTATTTATCGTTTCCCGATGCTTATGTTTTACTAGGCCCAGCCCGTGGTCGTGGCCCAGACGATAACGCCGCCAAGGGTAGAATCGCCGAGGGAACCAATAACCTGATGTACCATACATAATGCATGCCACATCCGCCAGACTCAAGTCTTGTACCTGAGCCTCTCACCCACGCCTCCATATTCGTGTTTACGCGCGCCAACATTTGATTTGCTTTCGCGGCTCGCGTTAATAATGGAACCGACACTCGCGCGAGCCCGACTAATTTCATTTGGCCGAGGTAAACGTCTGCTGAGTCTCCGGGTCCTCAGGATTAGTCAGGATCAGTCCGAGAAATGTCGGTACTTGATTTTTCGACAATAATTCTATTATTTTTATTTTTATGTAAACTGGCACTTGCATTCAAACCCTATAATTGTTTTTTGTAATCTTTTTTTTTTCCCAACGATAAATATTCTATGCAATTTGATTTATTGATCAAGTATTTTGCAATGAGTGCCCTTCCGAATCTGTTACACAATAATAATTTTATTCCATTAGTTTTTACAAATTTTCAAGAGTAAAAAGTAACTTATTTGCTAAAACGTAGTAGGGGAATCCTCTTCGAGAAATTACATGAATAAATATATAAAAAGTCAAAAGCTTTGAAATCAACAAGAATGTGGCAAAGAAACTGGAAAAACGTAGGATAGATTTGCATTTGAAATACTTTAATGCAAGAGAGCACATAACTCAAATTGTTTCCTAAATCATGGTTTTGCTCTGACTCAAGACTGTGGATGTTTCAATTTCCTTGAAACGCAATCTGATGGTCCCTCTATTTCCAGAAGGAAAGAAGATGGAATGAAAATTACAATAGAATATAAAGGTATTACAAAAAATCTGCATTGGGGGTTACACGTATCGTAAATAATAATTCTTTGTAAAAATTTGAAATAGTATTTTTTTTGCATATTATTAATGTATATTTGAAAAATTCCATTTGCAATTTTATCCAATATTTCGTAGTAGAAATTTTGTAATATTCAAGCTTGAATAAAACAGCACAATTTTATAACTTAATTTTAGAATATTTTCTATATGACTTAAAAAAAAAAAATTAATAAAGTTAAACGTAAAAGCTGAACTTTTTTTCAGGCATTGAAATTTTTTTTATTGGTAGCAATCCATTAAAGTATACATAAAATGAAGGATATTTCTTTCTTTTCGTACAATTAATTAAATAAAATATAGCTTTAGTAAATAAAATAGTTTTAACTTTTATATTTATTTTAAAACGATTAAAACCTTTTATGTCTATTTAGAAGTAAAAATTCACTTTATGTTTATGATTTTTTCTGTTTTACTAATTTAAAATACAAATTAACAAATTTAGTATTGTTATACTATTTATACAATTTTGTTCGGGTGATTAGTCAAAAAAATAAAAAACGTCAAATGTAAAGTCAAAAAATTTTGATCAAATATCTAATTCTATAAAATACAGCATTTGCGTATATAGAATAATAAAATGAAGGTCTATGTAAAGTGTTAATTTACCTCAAAATTGTGTGAGTTTGATCATCATCTTGTTGAACGTGCTTGCATTATTGTTGTGATCACAGTCCTGGTGAGGACCCTAAATGCGTAAATATTTAAGCTCTGCGATTATTACGGCGTCTACAGTCACTAGACATATTTAATCTACGTTATTTATTTTTTTATGTAAAGACACAGAGGA
The DNA here is from genome assembly GCA_018907245.1 of Eupristina koningsbergeri. Taxonomy (NCBI): domain Eukaryota; kingdom Metazoa; phylum Arthropoda; class Insecta; order Hymenoptera; family Agaonidae; genus Eupristina; species Eupristina koningsbergeri. The sequence continues at coordinate 1,406,026 of JACCHV010000096.1, forward strand.
AGTGTGAGAGAGAGAAAGAGAGAGAAAAGGAAAAACGTACGGGTAGTACGAACAGCGTAATTATAGAAGGTGGTAGGGAAAAAGTATAAAGGACAACGCAAGACGACGAAAAGGACAAAGAAAACACGAAGAGTGGAAAAACTTTTCATTCCTTGTTGCTGGACTCTGAAAGGAAAGGCACGGTAGCCATTAGCGTAGACTTGATTACTTTTTCTCTCTCTCTCTCTCTCTCTCTCTCTCTCTCTCTCTCACTTCCTCTCGTTCACCATCTAAATAAATAAATTATCGAGATCGTCACTCGGTGATCTTGAGTAAGTGCCACCAGAGACGGATAAAAGATAATGGAGAGGAATGGAAAGGCTTTTATTTTATAAAAGTTTCGTTTGCACTCGCTGAAATAGTGGCGTTAAAAATTTAAAAAGCTAATTGAAACAAGCTATTTACATTATAACGGCAAATTGTTTGTTATAATTTCAACAAAAAGATGTATAATTGAGGAGCTCGGAATGCGGAAGTAGAGCCTCTGATAGAAGAGGCGAGTGCCTCGAGTGACACAAATAGAGAGAGAGAGTGACGTAAACGACAGATTATTGCTAAATTAAATTTATTATAACGGAAAGGAGCATTTGCAGGTATCGACCATTCGGCGAATTAAAATGCAAAGGGTAAAATAAAGTTGGCGGCGCCGAGTGGCGATGCATCTAAGCCATTTGATATGTTTTTTCGTTTAATTTTTTTTCCTTCATCCTTTCAAGTCCATTATCGCGCGAGGCAAAAATAAGGCGATTCTCTAGCACTTCTTTCATTTCTCTTTCATTTCTCTTTCATTTCTCTTTCATCTCTCTTTCATCTCTCTTTCATCCCTCCTTCTCCGACTCATTCTCCGGTACTCTTGAACCGCCCTCGTTTTAACGAGGCAGTGGCGATCAGTGTAGACTCTTAAACACCCCGATTAGCTGGCTGTCATGAACAGCTCACCCTTGGCCCACCTCATTCTTTTCTTTAATTCATTTTTTCCTAGGGTTTTTTTTTCATCGAGCCCCTAGGTAATTAGGGTGGCATCTCTGCAGTCAGCAACTCTCCTCTCCCACCCCCCTCACCCGCCCAACTCTCTCGCGCTCTCTCTCTCTCTCTCTCTTGCACACTCTCTGTGCCCTTAATTCTTTGTCCCTTTCCCTCGCTTTAATATTTTCCATTTCTTCCATTTCTTTGTATTCCATTCTTTCATTTATTCATTTTTTAAACTATTTTTCTCTTTCTTGTACACTTCCGCTGTCGCGGTACATTCTCTTTCATTTGGATTATATTTATTTACGTATTTCATACGCATTGAAACTTGCTTCCTTTTTAAATTTCTTTTTATCTTCAATTTTAATTTACAAAGAAACTTCCCACGAAATCTTGTAATTATTCACAAATATTTTACTATTGAATACAACATCATTAATATTCTAAAATTTAAATTAGAATTTTAATTTATACAAATACCTATCAAAACAAATTATTTGATTGCTTATAAATTAAGTTACAATATCACGATGAAAACCAAATACAATATTTTATTTGAATTATTCAATAGAATGTTTACAATTTATTATATAATACACCTAGATAATTTATAATTAATTTGTAAATGATTCACATAATAACTAATTTATAAATAATAGATGAGAATTTTTAAAACATCTCTTTAATTCGTATAAATGAAATCAAGCTCAAAAACACATTAAAATTTTAAACAATGAATTTGAATTTTTTTGAAGATTTTTCTCAGAATTCTCTTCAATGGCAGATCTATCCAACTTAATTCAAATCCTCTCGACACTTTTCATTGCACGATCTTTCTGTTATTCTTATACTACTTTTACTTTTTTTACACCTGCTTGTATATTAAAAATTGTGTTTATCTACTGGAAAAACATTAAAATTCTTTCGTTAGTATTTGAAAAGAAAAAAATATACAGTCAAAGTCTTATTTTTACAATTATTTATTTAACATTTTTATTTAATTTACATTCGCAATAATCGATCTAATAAACACTATATATTTTAATTTTATTTAATTATATATAATTCCTAATTATTTATAAGAGTTATCATTTTCCATTTCATCTATATAAATTATTTTATTTATTTTCATCATTATTTTTTATGATCTACACGATCATTTATGTATCCATACGGTGAGTCACATTATCTCTTTTTCAAAATACCTACACGGAATCAAGTGTCAGTGAGTTCTATGAATTTGTATATTTTTTACTCTTGACTTTTTTAATATTCACAAGGTATGTGTTTATAAATTGAAAATTAGATAAAGCCTGTCAAGTAAATTTAGCCATAGGCGCGACATAAAACAAAATCACATTTAGAAAAGTCTCAAAGAGAAAAAAAAAGGAAAAAGAAAAAGGAGTAAGAAAAGTACACGCCTATAAGAAATTTAGCTGGTTGTATACGTCCATTATCGGACTAACATTAGTTACTTTATTTTTAATCTATACTTGTAACAACCATCCAAAACTGTTAAGACATTTAAAATTCTAAAGAAAAATATTTTATTTATAATTTTTTTATTTAAATCATTATTTATTGCTGTAGATAGATTATAAAAGTTCACATTTTATTTTTATTATTAATATTAATTATAACCTATAATTAACTATTATTGATTAAATAAGTAGTAATGACCATTGATGTTTTCTTAAAAATTTTACCCATGAGTATTGATTCAAATTTGTATAATATTAAATTATATTCTGTAAATTATTTTGTCATAACAGAAGAAGCTATTAAGTTAACAAAATTAGCATAATAATCTTACTAAGATTAAATTTGTTTAAAAAAAAAGTTAGTAGAATCTATTATATACAAGCTTTATATTTAATGTATTTATTTATAATTAAATTCAAATTTGTTTTACATTATATGGGTAAACTTCATAAAATTACGATAACACTTTGAAATTAATAAATAGACATATATTAACTTGTGTAACAATTTAGCGTCATAAATATAAAATTTTAATTATCTCCGTCTAAATTTATATATCTGAATGTTCAACTTTAATTGTAGATAGTTGGTATAAAGTAAATCGGTCTTTACCAAAATAACAACCAAGTTGGATATAATTTCGTACACCAAACTGAAATCCGAATACTATTAGATTATTACAATATCAAAATTCCCTGGGGTATCATCCGCAATTATATTGAACTTGAACAGTAGTTTAATGGTATGCATTTTCGAGAATCTTTTGCAAATAAGATACACAAGTTATCGTGAATTTGCATCGATAACATTTTATTTGGAAGAATATCAATTCTTAATTTTGAGATCGAGGATTTCTAGATGTAAAATGTCTAGATGTAAATTTGTGGCTTTGCCTAGAAATTCCTTGCCCGTGTCAAATAATCGAATTTTCCAGTTTTTTACTCTATCGGGAGAGGTGGGAAATAAGGTAAAGAGCGTATGACATGAGTCAGGGGATAAAAATTTATGGAGGAATTCGTTAGGATTGGAAAGGTGGCGGTTGCCCCCGTCCCCGCGTCGTCTCCTAGGACATGCACTGGGGTATTGTGCGGAAGTACGTAGGTGCGCGGACGAATAAAAACGCACATTTGCGAGGAGAGATAAGCGTGGGATCTGCCGGGGAACTGGAGATCTCGAAAATCAGGATCTCTGTCGTGTACATACGGCAAACAATACACGTTGTAGGCAACCCGTGTCCATGCATAATTCAAAGAGTCGCCCAGCCCAGATGTTGGTGCTGCCCGCGGAACCGCCAGGCGAATTTTCTCTTCCGCTCCGGCTCGCTTATAGTAAATACGTAATCAGTCCTCGCTCTGAGTTTCCCGTCGCCGCTTCCACCGTTCCTCCGCTTTTCCACTTTTCCGCTTTGGTCGCCCGTTCTTTCGATTCTCCGCACGGACCATGTCGTTTCGACGATTTAAGCCACCGTTTGTTAAATTAAAGCTTCTTTTCATTTTTCATTATTACAAGTATTCTCTACCGGCGTAAAGCCCCACTCGAAATTCCACAAAAATTATTTTTTAGCACGAGTAGGAAATAATTTTTCAAAGACTTTTTTTTTTCTTCATTTTTCAGGAAGTGTTTGCTTCTTTTTCGCAGCTGTATTTTTTAAATATTAATGCTTTATTTTCAATCTATGGATTTTGATTGCTATAAATTTTATTATGAGTGCATTGTGAGCAAAGGTTATCAAAAGATGAAAATTCAAGTTCTAGATTTCTTTGACTCAAATTTACCTTGTGATTTTATGAAGCTGACGGCAAATTGTACAGTAATGAAATGAAATGTCGTAAATTTCACCACAGCGAATTACATATTATTGCTCTTATAAGTGACTTAATTTTACTATTTTCCGATCCGACATCATGCGTCAAATATGAGAATAACCGAGCCAATGACTCGTAAAATTAGAGCCATGGAAACACCCTTTGGCAAAGCAAATTCGAGAGGAGCAACAAGAATATCGAGAACTGGGCGCATCGAAGGCAACAGTAGCCCTCAAACCGAAATTACTTCGCTGTCTCTCTCTCTCTCTCTCTTTGTCTCCCGACCAGAAAGATAGCGTCGAAGAGGAAGGTGACCCAAGAGTCACAGCGTGACAGGGAGGGCGATAAAGATGGGAGGGCGGGAGGGAAGGGGAGGAAGGTGGTCCCTGGTATCAGTATGCGAGCTACGACTCGGCCACATCTCGCGCTCATCCCTCGACTTATTGCGGCTTAGTCTCACTTGCCCCTCGCCCTCCACCCCCCGAGTCCCGACTTTTCTCACAGTGCCGCCGCCTCGGCGCACGTGTGCTCGGCTGCTAAAGCCCCTAAATTGTTTCCATCATAAGTCCGGATACTTGGAGGAGCGAGACGGCTATACCTTCGGATAAGCGCGAAAAGACGCCATCGCAACCCACCTTCGCGGCCCAGCCAAGGTAAGGGTCTGAAATACGCGAGAATCTCTTGGCACATTAAGCCCTCCCTGCCCCTTCCCTTTCCGCATCCTCCTCGACGTCCCTCTCTCCCTCGGGCTCTCCTCACTTACGGCGGGCGCCGATGATAACGCCCCCGGCTCCTGGAAAAGCTCATTTTCTCGGGAAACGCCGAACTCTGCGCACGAGGGGGGGGGAGGGAGGCGAAGAGGGTGGAGGGCACCGGTGAGTAGATGGGTCGGGGAAAGAGGTAGGCGGACGAGAAGCAGCCAAGACTCGGATGAGGATTAGTTCGATCGAGGACGATCGATTGAATTTCGCACGGAAATTGCCGTTGATTATTCCCCAGAAACGACTGTGATATGGCCTTTCACCGGAGCTCGATTGAATTTTTACCCACCGAATTTTATGTTACTCTCATTTACTACTGGATTTTCTTCCCTCATCTTTTTAATTGCTACCCAGCAGTTACGTCTCTCATAAATTTCTACAAACAGTTATATAATTATAGCTCTCCCCGTAATCATTAGAATATTGTAACCTGAAGCATAATATTACACGACTAACTATTGAAACAGCATTAAATTAACTATCCATAACCTATCATTGTTAACACTTTATTGCCTACTTTAATTTAATTTCATTTTAAACCTTATTCTAACCTTTTAAATTTATCTAATTCAGATTGGTTTGGTATACTTGTCAAACTTTAACTTTCAGTTTAAAGTAATAATCACAGTTACCTTACTATAGCCAACATTCGATGCTTTAATCACCTGTTGAATGATATTTGTAACCAATACAATTATATACATCTTTACGATTATTAGATTTAAAAACGATATTCTAATATTTTTTTCAAATTATAGTATATATTTTAAATACGAAACGAAACGAAGTTATTAAATTTATGAATTATAGTAAGACGATTTGTATAATCAAAAAACTTCAAACTTTTAGCGAAAATTGCAAAATACGAAATATCACCAAACATACGTGCTAAAAAGTAAAGGATAATAATTATAATTTCTCTAGAAAACACTTGCCCAGAGTAATTATTAAGTAAAAAATTAAATAAATACTATTACTAGTAATAAATAATACTTAAAGGCCTTTAATTTTTTACTAAATGTATTTAATACAAACATATAAATAATTATTTATAATGTAATAAAGCCTAAAAAATAGGAGCTGATAACTTTCGTAACATGGTTTTGTAATTTACAGAGAAATGCACCTGGCAATTTATGTTATCTTATAGAGAAGTTTAAGTGAGCATCAGATAAGAAAAACTGTGTGAGTCTTTGTCCTAGAACTGAAATGAGTTGCCATCCTTACAAAACGATGCTGAAATTTGTTGACCGTCCATCATAGTCTCGTATTTAACTTCTTTCTTCGTTGACAGTTAATACATCCGGTAGTCCACACGATAAACCATTGTGTAATGATGAAATACAAAATTACAGCTTGTCGTGGAATCTTTCGAGTCCACATGAGCAATGAATATCTAGCTGCATTGTAATAGCACTCGTAAGATAAATAATATGTATAAATACATGCAAAATTATCGCATTGCAAAATTAATAATTGGACAAACGTAACTTTACGTTTTTAAAATAAATAAGACTAGGTGTTGCAATTACTACGTAACGGTCGTGTCTTGCGAAATGTAATGCGGTTGTCTGATTGATGAATTAATTATGTTTTTCACCTAAGCTTCATTGCACAACAACACAAGAATTTGTCGAGTAACATTTATTGGAGAAAAAGCTCCATTTCATTTCATTAAAACTTTTGTTTTAAAAATCAATTTTCTTTCGAGCAATGAGATCAAGTCAATAAGTTTTACAATAATTAAATAATCCAAAAATAAACAAGCAAAAAAGGTTTAAATTCAAATTGAAAGAAATATTTAAAAATATATTTCAGTTTATATTTAAATATTTTTTTGCTAACGATCATTCAAAAGATTTTTGTTGCATTTTAAAGAATAATATTTGCAAATTAATAAAGTCCAATTAATTATTTTAAAAATTTATTTTTATAATTGTATTATAATTCGTATATTTCAGGATCATGAAATATTAGGATATTCAAATTAAAGTTGATGGCAAGAGTCAAAGTCGATTTTTCCTTAATTCAATGTACGGGGATCAAAGTGACAATCGGCACAAAGTTGTAGAGTAGAAAAACTCGTCTAGTTGAGAATTGGTTCGAGGATGGTGTTTGCATGTGTCCCTTCCCACCGATATTTTTGTCAATTCTCAAAGTGGATGGATACATTTAATCTCAAATGAAAAAAGGTCTAAAGATGAGTCTCTGGGGGCTCGGGCTCGGGCTCGGGCTCGGGCTCGGGGTCGAGTCGTGGTGGCAGACATCCGCGAGAGTTGCCGTTGGGATTGAGGAGGAGAGGAAACCTGGCTCTTACTCCTTGTAATCAAACTTGTCGGCGGGCAAAGTTAGTCCTGTTCTAGTTTAGGCGCTTCAAGTAGCGACGAACCCGCGGACTCTTCTTCGTCGCCCGCCAGGGTGAGCCCGAGATTTATGGGAGCGTCGCGACGTCCGTCTTCACTCGGCGTGACGCCCTTCCAACGGCCGAAAAGTCCACGGGTCGAGCTGCCGGCCACGAAACCACATCGTCTGAGTGCCGAATCCCCGCACCCCAGAAAACATCCCCCACCCCGGGACGTACTCACAAGCCATTAGGACTGGAGTCGACCCAGCCACCCCCGCTCGACTAGCGTCATTGCAATTTCGAAATTTAGGATGTTTGCGCTTTCGCGCGCGATCTCCTGCTTTTTATCGCTTTCTAAGTATTTTCTTCGCCACGTAGGGCTGTGCTTTCTCTTATGTATGTCCTCTCAGTCTTTTCGGCTAGACAGTAGCCAACAGAACTTTCAGCCAACAGCCCAACGCGATTCTTTTTTTATATCTTGATTCTCGTAAAACTCCGCTTCGAAGTTAGCCGAATAGTTGCTCAGTTATCTAAGATAAAATTTTTACTTTTTCAAAATTTGTAACATTGGATTTCTTAACTTACTTAACCCTACAAGTTTACTTTTGTGAATCTTTCTCGGGCCGTATTAAAAAAGAGTGCTGAGCATGAATTTTTTTTTATATCAATTTGAGTTATTGAATGATAATAATTTAATGATCATTTTGTTAAATACAATATTTAAATTTAGTTTTATTATAGTACGTTTGTTTATAGATGATAACTAGTCATTTTATCTTGTTAATTATTACTTGGTTTTCCTGTGAAAAATATATGAAAATAGTTATTGGGTGTTATAGGTCTTAAAATATTTCAAGTTCTAGGTTTATAATATTATTTTACAGATATTCATTGGATATAATTTTTTAAATGATTGATATAAAATATTTTGTTGTCTAAAATACTTTCCAATCGTTTAAAATTTTTTTATATTTAAAAGTTGCCGAAAATTTCATTCTAGCGAATGGATAATTTAGAATATAAGTATGTAATACATTCTTCAGTTTCTATGATTAAGTATGAAGAAATATTTTTTTTATTAAACAGAAATTTTTTTAGCTATACTGAGAGGAATAAGAGTAATGAATTTTTAATATCATTTTGAAGTGTATTAATGGTATCTGCAGGCATGCGACTATATTTAATATCATTTAAAGACATATTTTGAAATTGTTTATTGCACAAACTTTGTAGTTTCATAATTTAACAAGTTTGAAAATTAACCAATGTCGATATTCTAATAATTGAGAACAATATGTCCAACAAATTATCATTCATAAACAGTTTAGGAAACTGAGGTTGATTCAGTACATAAAAAGATAAATCCTCAACAAAGACTCTCTCGTAGATTACTAATCGTAAAAAACAGATAATAAATCTACGGATTGTTGAGGAGAGTATGAGCACACACTTTCCTTCAATGCCGGCACGTCTGTTCATTTCAAAATTTATTCACAGTTAAAAATGGCGAAAAGGCTCGTCGCAAGTAAATCCAACGGTAAACGTAATGAAATATATTAGCTGCTTCGGCATTAACGCACACACATAACCCATCCCACCGCCAATAGACGATTTATGCAAAAAGCTTAAAGAACACACGAGAGGAGTCTTCCCCGTCATTTGCTTGTCAACCAAAAGCGATACCGACAAAAATCGCCCTAAAAAATCAAACCCCCATAAGAGATCGGATGCTGCACTCGTACGTGCACACAACGCTGGAAATAGGTGCTCTCGGCTGTTTAACCAAGACATTTATGGGCCTGTCACCGAGCTTAAGTGACACCGACACACCCAAACTCTCGAAGGCTTTTCCGTACGCCATCCTCCCGTGCTCTTTCGGCTCTGAGTTTTCCGAATGCGGATTATGTGCTGGATCCTGGCGAAACTCACCCCCTTCCCCACTCTGTTATCTTCGGCTATTAGTCAGTTACGATAACAATATCTTTGTTTATCAAGAAATGCTCCTTGTGTATTGAAATATCTGGGAAGATGTGGGTACCCTAGCAGCGATGTAGAATCAGTTTTATCGCTTTTTCCTCTTAAGGGAGAAAGTTCTCTCTGGACGCTTGTAAACTATTTTTTTCAACTTATCGGGCGCTGTACAATTATGTACTCATAATATTTTTAGAACTTTCTGGGAATTTATTGCCCGTAGAAGCGATAATCAAGCTAAAATATTACGCGGGATTACAAATTCAATTTAAAATTTTTAATATTATACAAGCTATGAACTTTAAAACAAAATTTTACACACGAAAGCATATTATTTATATTTTTACACGAATAATTTTGAAAATCATTAAAAAATTGAAAAAATAAAATACCGTAAATACTGTAAACGTATGCACGGTTTTTTATTTATAAAAATTGTTTAAAAATATTTTTAGCGTTAGTTTAGGTTGGTTAATAGCGTAAAAATCTTCTTGAGGATAAAGAGATTTGATGAAACGGCCACATACGTTTAGCAATTAATCTGAGGAATTGAACCACGTGACTGAATTCACTTGCCAATTAAAAATGTCCGACGATCGTTCGACAAGAATGCATTTGAGGATGAACGCTTAATGAAAAACCTCATCGTCTGGTATGTGCAACACCATAAATGGGAAAGGAACCGACGGGGTGAGCTGTCGGCTCGATTAAAATTCAAGAAGAAATTCCATGGTTTTTAAAGAAAGAATCACACGAAAAAATCCTTAGAAGAAAGATAATATAATTGATTACAATGCTCTTTTCTATTAAAATATTAAATTTATACTCAAATATTATAAACCAAATATAAAAAAATTTCTACGTAATTTAATATCATTAATATAAAAAATATTATTACATCAATATAATTTATTTAGTTTAAATAATTACATGGTTGTCTTGAATTACATAATTAAGGTATTAATAAATTTTATTATGTAAATTGTCTTTTTATTAATTTTTCATTTTCTAAATATTCAACGTCTAAGTATTATTCAATATATATTATGTTTTATGCTTAAAAACATGTAATTAGATTTATTATATACAACTTGAAATTTTCTTTAACTTTGTTTTGTAACCAAATTTATAGTACACATATTTATCTTAATTATTATAAACTATTAATTTTTTTTAAAAGTATTATTGAAGCTTAAAAATTTATTATTATACAAAATTTAAAATTCTATATTTATATATTTGTATTTGCATATTACCTAGGAGTAAATAAATAAACAGTTACTTAACATAAAATTAAAATAAAATTAGAAGTAAGTAAATAAACTGTTACTTAACATTTCTAAAGATACATATTTTTTAATTTTATAAATGAAACAGATGAAAATTTATATGTATATTTTAAATTGTATAATAGAAAATTAAATTTATGTTTCTAGCAGGTATTCAATACATATTTCAATATTTTCCGTGTTACACATGTGAGTACAATGAAAACAATAGGGAAAAAATGAATAGAGCAGAAAAGATCTATAATAATGAATATTTTTGCAAAATTTAAATATCGTGAATCCTGATGAATATTTTAAATTTCCCTTGATTTTATATAGGAAATAAAAGTTTACATAAGCAAAAATTCAGGAGGACTTAAAAAATGAAAGAAAATTGTAACCGTGTATTTTAATTAAAATAAATTTTCCAATGAAGGGTGAGGGGGTGTTTTTTTCATCGGCTAGAGTCGTCTCCATTTACTGGGTTCACATTAAATGGCCTCAACCGCTGGAGCTCAATGCGAATGATACGAAGGCGGCAGTGACGTCATTAGCAATTCCGATCTCGTCGGGCGGAAATTATGTCCAGCGAGGTGCCAGACTCGCTCTCAATATCCCGTCTAGCTTCTCTCTCTCTCTCTCTCTCTCTCTCTCTCTCTCTCTTCTCGATGCTTCTCAATTCCCTGCTGCTGTCCTCGTCTGTCTCTTTGCACGTACCCCGGCGCTGTGATGCTAGTGGAGCTACTGGCTATAGATACAAAAGCGAGAGAGATGGAGGAAAAGCTCTGCTAGAAAAAGAGAAGAGTGCCCTACCAAACGAGATTTCTTCGCTTCCGGTTTCCGGTACGAGAATGGCTTCGCCGTGATTGGCTCGGACTAGCCCTTCCATGTCCTTGCACCAGGATGAGATGAAATTGACGGTTGTTCCCTGTTACCGATATACCTCGATACAGCCACCGAGCCTCTCACTATCCACTGACAATGAAAAGTTAAACGAGATTTATCGTCTGTATGAGTGCAATGTTTTCTCGGCTTCCGGGCTAATAGCCATGTATCTGAAAAATAAGGTGATGATTTACGTTTCGATTTGCAAACTCGAAACTAATACTTATTTTGAGTAATACAAAATCATCTATTTTTTATGTCTACGCTTAAATATAATAATTTCTCTGTAATTCGATTGCATTAAAAGATAGAAGGCTTCTAATTCATTTAAATCATTTATCAAGATCACAGATGAAATAAATTATTTGAAATACGTTTCACCGAGTCTTATTTAATAAACGTATTATTTTACCTCTGCATAAATTTCCCTCTTGCTTCAAAGAGTGCTTGTACATTCTACAGTAGATGATTTTTTTAATTACCTCAATGTTTATGTAAATATCAATCAGAATTACGATTGCCTCAGAGTCTCAGCCAGTTGAGATAGTAGATAGGTTTTTCGATTTACCCTTAAATATTTCCAACAAACTTACGATAAAACTCGAGAAAAATGAGGAAAGGCGTAGCGCAGCGTTTCCTTGGGTTCCAAGTGAAGAATGCTAGGCTCGGGGCTAAGTCATTTTTCACGAAAGACGGATTTCAGAAATTGCGCGGAAGTCAATTTTCGTGGGTGCGATTATCGGTGGAGATGCAGGATCTCATTAACTTCCTTGACGGCGTCGCGTCGGTAAACGCCGTGAGAAGATCGGCGTTTAATCTAAATATTTGTGCTCGGGGTATCTCTCGCCACTATCACCCACTCCGGAGATTTACAATGAACTTCCGGCACGAGGTGGAAGGAAGTTCCTCGGTCCACCCAAGGCCTATCAGTCCTTATCGTGGATTCGGATCTTTGACGGAGCCTGGGGATGAGGACACCGATCCCACTTCCTCTGACTTGCGAAATCCCCTCGACTGGCACTTGCATGCACCGGTCAATTTTTGCCTGGCAAGCTTACCTTGAAATCTAATTGATGTCCGAGTCAAGTGTGCCAAGCATATTATCAAGATTCTTATTTTTTCTTCTTTTTTTTTTTTCATTATATATCTAGGATTATATATCTAATGTTTGTATTTCCATATTTATTAAGAATATATTTATGCTATAAGTATTATTATTTACATTTTTTAAAAGATTAATGTCTCGAAATATTTCATTTTTATCCATTTCTTTTCTTTGAATTTTTTTCTTTTATTATATCAATTTCTTTATTTAATTCATCTTGTTCTCAATTTTAAGCTACTTTAATCAATCATATTCGAAATATTAAAATAATATATAATTATTTTCTTTAATGATATGAACAATTAGAAATATTAAGTACTAATATATAAAACTCTTATAACTATATTATTCAATTATAAATAAAAATTTAAACGTATATTATATAACATTTCTGATAATAATAAATTTTGATTAATGTAAAACAATTATTATTAAAAAATACAAAAAACTTTTATCTTATACTTATTTTTTATATATTTTAAAACTTTGATTAAATTTTTAAAAAAGAAAAATTACATAATTTTTTCAAAGATTATGAAAGAAATAATTCGTGTACACATTCATCCTATTGTTCACTTAATTAAATAATAGCATATGAGGCCAGGAAAAAATATTAAAAACGTAAAAATTTGAAATTCTACTCTTTAAATTTATTTTTAAAATAAATATATTATGTAACATAATATAATTTTTTAGCACAAGTATAAATTTGACTTTTTTTATATTAATTTATATATAGTTTATAGAAATAACAGTGAATATTTTATAATGATACATTTTATAATAAATTTACACAGGAATATTCATTATAAAATTAAAGATAATTTAAAGAGGATTTGAATTCACAATTAAATAATATATGTTTTTATTTATAAATCTATAAAAATTATTTTTCTGACAATTAAATTGTTAATTACAATCTTTATTTCAAATCATCGAATCATTCATTGATTCTAATTTATTGCACCAAATCATTCAGGTAATACATAATATAAAAATTATTAGAATACTCAAGTATATTTAAAATGTAACTAAAATTTAGTATTTGCATTTATATTATCTCTACATATATTTATATTTTGATATGTGTATATATGAATATTTTTTACTACGAATCCAAATACTTCAATCTGTTTTGTATTTATACTAATAATTACGTTTTTGTATACACACATAAACTCTTCGGTACTCAATCAAGATAACCAGATCAAGGTGCGTATAAATATGCATGTGTATTATTGTATACGATTAAGAAAAGTTTTCTGAAAGAAGATAGACATAAGCAGTTATCCATCTTATAGATTTTTATTCTTTATGACTTCTAATAATACATGATTTATGGCATAATATATATATGTATATATATTTTTATTTAGAAAGTTTTAAGTACTAAAATTAACAATGTAGTATTTACCTAAGCTGTAGAACTTATTTATTGAGAAAATATAATAAATATTGTTTGCCTTTATATACTTTTTTATTTCTATAACATGCTTGTTTACAAGAATTACTCTTTTATGTACATATATTATCACAAATGATAATATGAACTTATTATTAATATTGAATTTCATGATTTATTTAAAAAATATTATAATTTAAATAGCTTTTATAAATAAACTGATAGAGATTTATAATAAAGTAGTATTGTATAGAAGGATTAGAACGATTTAGTATCAGTTCAGCATCACTACATAAAATTATGCATTAGTAAATCAAACATATTCACTGCTCAATATCAATAATATTGTATCAAGTATTTCATAATCCATAAAGTCATCAGTATAAACTGTCAATCAAAATATTCGTATATTAAAATGAAAGTTATTTAATTGTTATATTTATTTCAAATCAATGATTGCTTTGATATTTTTAGTATTTTTTATTAAACCAACTTATAAGTGGTATTGTATAGATAGAAAAAATAATTTAACCATCAAATACACTTACAATTTTTTTTATTTTTAAATCAAATAAATGAGATTTTACCCAATATTTTAAAAAATCTATTTATAAATACATTTTTTATTGATATGCTATTTTTAAATTTTATTGGGTTTAATATATTATGTTATGTTACAATTTTATATATAATGATTGATAAGTAATGTGATTAATTAATATAATTCAATTTATACTGTCAACTAGAAAATTGAATTTATTTGTATATAAATTTTGAATATTAAATATAATAATATAATTTGAATTATAATTGTTATAAATAAAATAAATTAGAAATAAAATTCTAGATTGTGTAGGAATTTTATTTGATCATACAATGAACTTACTTCTTTATAAATAATTTTATTTTATCTGAATTAAAATAAAATAGTAATCGAAAATAGTACTTTTTGGTTTTTAAAATTTAAAATTATTTAATTACAACTTAAACGTAAAAAATTATTGTGATAATTTTAAATAAATATATAACCAATTGGTATCTAATAAATTTAAAAATAGTATTGAATAAAAATAGTCAATAATTTCATCTATTAATATTTTATGGATATAAAATTTATAAATTAAATTTTAAATATATGTTAGATATATATTTATTTATGAAATTATCATATATATTCAATATAGTTATCAATGTATTAAAATTTCTATTTTTAAAAATTTTGAATATTTTTTGTTTTTTTTAGTAAAATTAGTTTGACTAATTTATAAGATCACGTAATATCCAGACAATTTTTTCTTATCACAGTGAGAAAGACAAAAAAATAGATCGAATTCACAAGTACGTTTGAATAATTCCAAATATAATATAGAAATATTTGATTTCTATGAAATATGCATGAATTATTCAAGTGAAGATAATTGTTATTTATATTTCGCAATAGTAATAAGTAATCAGTATCAAATTCTATTTATTTAAATTACATATAAATATAATCGTGTAATAAGAAACGCAAGAATCGTTAAAACTTGTGCAGAAAAATTTTAATTGAGATCAATTTGATTGATTATTGGGCGTCTTGTTGTAAACTCATGATTTTACACTAATCTTGACAATCAGGCTCTACTTCATAATAATCTTTAGTCCTTGGAGACTTGAGGTTACATTATTCTGATACGTTTAAATTGCTACATTTGGAATGTAAAACAGTAATGACTTTAATATAACTTGATTAATAACACAGATATCGGAGACGAAGAAATTGTTCTTGGCTGAAATTAGGATTAATAAAGCGTCCGATAATGTGCAAAGTATATATAATTTATTTATAAATTTAGTAATGTATTTAAGAAAGATTTTTAAATTACATAAAATACTAATTGCTTTAAATACTAGTCAATTGCAAATATGGTGGAATATTGGCACAAATGTAATAATTTTGTTAGAAAATAAAGAATTAAATTTTGATAATCTTTGTTGATTACTAATGATAAAAGATCTTAATAAAAGCACATAAATAGTATTTTAATACAGTTAACATACCTTATTTAATAACCATCTAACAATTATTTTTCGTCGTGAAAACAGAATAATCTTATTGAATTTATTTATTGCTTAATATAAAGGAAAATGTAAAGAAGTCATATTTGATGTAAGCGTTCGATATTTTTGTTTTAATTATGTAAAAAAAAAATAAAAATAATAAAACTAGTTTTTGCGAATGGCTGAAAAAACAACTAGAGTTTAATGGAGTTTATTTTATTTAGAAAATGCACGTAAAAAATTTTGCTTCGAATAAGAAAATGTAAATTGATTAGTTATGATACGCAGTTGGAAAGATAATATTTCAAAATTAAGCGAAATGTTGGAAGTATAGAGTTAAACGGGAGTAAATCGATTGCGAATAAATTGTAAGAGAGTATTCCACCGATATTTATACTGATATAAGTATCGACATAAAAGATGCTAAAGAGAGTAAATCGACGGATCGCGAGATTTTAAGAGGAGGGAGGAGGGTTTGTTTTTTAAATAAAGTAAAAATTAATGTGCCGCGGGATATTTACGGAGCAATTACGGTTATAAAGCGTAAGAGAGGGAAAAATGAAAATGAAACGACTGTGGTGTAGATAAAGCCAAAGCTGACGGGCGTGGATTGACAGACAGGGGCTAGGCTCCGGGTGAAGGAAGTGCGCGTGTCCCGGCCTCGAGGAGGCGCGCGCGAGGTGTCTTGAGCTTTTACGAGTCATAAAGTCCCATTCGAACTTGTGCTCCTCACGACCTCGGCCTTCTTTTCAACGACCCCCACGCAGCTTCTTCCCTTCTTCCTCCCCGCTTCCCCTCGCAACCCTCCTCCCCCGCAGACTCGCGCAAACCTGAACCCGCGCCTCTAACTGATAATAATGCCACTTTTATTGTACAATAACCCTTAAGCGCGACGATAAAACGGCTCTTTATGGCATCAAAAATGAAATAGTCGTGTCTTGGCTCTGTAGCCCGGGGATCACCAGAACAGCGAGAGAGATAGAGTGATGGGGGATGGTGGGCGGGGGGAGGAGGGGGGGAGACGGGATGCCAAGCTCGAACGAGTCTGACTGCTGAATGAAATGCTCGCATATCTGCTGCACATGAAACAGCACTACCTTTAAACTTGTTGCCGTACATTCGATTTATTATTTATCGATGCTAAAAGACATTGTAAAACCTGCTTAATTTAAAGATAACACTGTTATTTTATTAAATTCAAGTAGACAAAATCATTGGCTCTGCATTTATTCTTATTACTTCTACATTCTCTATCGATAATTTATATTGCTTCAAAGCACACAAATTTCATCACAATATTTTACGTTTGTTTGTGGCTTTCTTCTTTTTTCTTTTTAAATTTAAGCTCAATTTCTAATGAATAATAAACATTGCATTTTTTTTTTTTTTTTTTTTTATTCTGCTAAATTTGAATTCTCAAAAATTGCAATTAGACATGTGGTCCAAGTCATAAATATAAAACAGGGATTAAAAAAATTCGGAATATTCATTACTTTTAGTCTAACCAAGCGCAAGATCGATAAATTATTTTCTCTAACACGGATTACGAGATTTAATATAATCCATATTTTATACTTAATTAATGTACAAAGAAAATTTTTATGTCCACAGCATCATAATTTATTGTTATAATCAAATAAATTTTTTATTGAACACTTGAAAATATTCCTTTTGACACAACGTATACTTTATCATTAAAAATAGTAAAATGTACAATAAATTAAGCTGCATTTTTTCTTAAATAAAATAAATCTGAATTATTGAATACCTAATTAATAAAAAATGATTTAATCATTTTAGCACAAAAATTAACGTTTAATACAGTTTATAATGAAAGGTATGGTGTGACGGTAAAATATAACGTTTTTAAATTATATGACAAGAAAAGATAAGGAATCATAATAGAATTATGTCCAATAAAAAATAACAAATAATAATCGATGAAAAATACATCGAAGGACATACAGGGCGCTACATCTGACGGGAATCCGGGGAAGCTCGGTGCAAAAGGTGGCGATTATCGTATTACCAACCTGAGACTCGGTTTGCCAAAGCACCCACTCTTTCTCTCCGACTGGCAGTTATCGCTGTCTCCTTGTAATTTATACGATAGCTTCGTTAATACGTAATGAATATTAATTATTTGCCGACGAAGAGGACGACGACGAGGAGGACGCGCCGCCCCGTCGCGCATGCAGTAATTTGCAATCCGTCGGCACACATACACAAGCCGTAAAAGTATCCATCCGGGTTCGCTTGCGTTTTGTGTACGTCGGCGAAGCAGAGCATAAGAACTCCTCCTGCTCACGGAATAACTTCCTCCAATCAAAATTGCGTCTATGGAAAATCATTTTCACGGTTTCCTCCCTCAATGGTGCTTTGGTATTTCGTTAGAGAAATTTGCCCTGTAACACGCGACTACTTCCATCCGGAAATACCCTGTATTTATTCCATTGGATTTATCAACATACTGAACATGTTTTGAATAATGAGGTTCATTACCCCCGAATGAAATTCATTAATTTGAGGGATTATGCCACACTTAACGAACTGGACTCTTGAAAAGCTATTTCTGTTCAAAATACCATATCCATTCGTATTTTTTTGAAATTCATGGATGCCAAACCATGATGATAATTTAAAATAATTTAGAATAATATACAAATTCTGCTAATTAATCAAAGGAATATTCTAGAGTTAAACGAAAAGCACAATACACGGATAAATATTCAAGTAAAGACATAATTTGGTGAAATATGAGTTTCTGTTTTCGTGGTAATTTTATTTTAAAAAATCTTACAAAAAGAGATACTAATTATTGAGTTTTAAACACTGCTTTTTCAGAGACACAACTTTTTGAAAACATCTCTAGCGGATAATATTTCGTGAAATTTAAATAGAAAAAAAAAATCTACTATTCAACCTTAATTATTCCTAATTTTTAACCACAAATATCATTCGATGAAAATATATTCATAATTTTAAAGATACGCGGATTTTAAATTTTAATCTGCCACATGCGTGCCTTAAGTTTTATATGAAAAATGATCAGCTCCTTTTTCTCATCTCTAACGATAAACTGTTGAGTATCGTAAAGCGCGACGACGATAACGATCTCATTACATGGACATTTATCATTCGAGATGCGACTCGCAAATATTAACTCCAGTATCCGATCTCAAGAATATATACAACTGTTATTTCTACAATTATTTCTTTTTTTTTTTATTCGAACATTTTCTGAATAAATTATTTATCATCGGGTATCGAGTACTACTTCACTGTGGATTCTGATTAACTAAGCTTTAAACAAAATTAGCTTCAGTTGAAATATAATATTGACAGATCACTCATTCGTATTTCATTTGTAAATATTAAAATGAGCCAGCCGCAATTTATTGCTATTAATTTAAATTTATTAAATGTTTTGAGGCTAATTTATAATATCGTGAAAATCAGAAATCAATCATTTAGCATAGGTGTAGATTGTTATAATAAAGTTTATATCTTGAAGTAAAACATTAAGCGTGTGATTATGAATATATTTTCATTTCATTTATTCGCTTTTTTTTACTTATACAAAACAAAACTGTTCTAGTGCGTATCTCGTAGAATTATATTACAATAATTTGAGATAGAATTTTGGAAAATCATATTATTATTAAATAAAAAATGATATCGTAGAGAGTATTGAAGAATTAAACAGAATATAATTTATTAACTTTAATTAAAAAAAAAAATTAATCCAACTGATGTGTGTAAAAGGCATGATTTACATATCGATGTCGTTACAACCTTACATATTGAAATGGGCTTTCCGAGTTTATTATGCAACGCGAATTCATAATTTATCAAGCTATGAAACGATGAATTCAGCTTTACGCGATACAAATGTGAAAAATGAAAGTTAAATTTTAACCTACATTTCTATGATATTAATAAATCAATATAGCGTTATGTAATAAAGAAAAAATAGATTAACTATTAGTAGGACAAGCCGAGTAGTCGAGTAGCATCCAGTTAGCGAGTATCAGAATAAATATACAGTGCGAAGTATGCAAGCCAGCAGTGGATTCCGGGCTCTCGATACTAATTATTAGAAAAGGAGAACGCGAAAATGACGAGAGAAGGATGCGAAATAAGAAAAATAAAGCGGCGGAGCAAGCCGAAAAAGAAAAAAGAGACAGAATGAAACTGAGGAGAAACGGCAGCACACAGGCCGAGCGCGCGGTTGGAGGCTTAGCTGTATTTTAATTATACTGCAGGCCATAGAGAGAGAGCCTATCTCGTTTTTTCATTTTTCCTTTTTCCTTTTTACTTTTTTCGCTTCTCTCTCTCTCTCTCTCTCTCTGACTCCTTTTCGTCTTGAAGCCAGCGAGCAAGCCACAGCGGTTCTTGCTCGCGTAGAAAAAGTGGAGAAATGCGAGCGTATGGCCGAAAGAAGGTCGAAAAAAGCATCAGGAAAAAAGTGATAGAAAGAAGAATAAAAATAAAAGGAGAGGAAGGGCATGGACGTCCCACTGCTCGGCTGGCTCCGTCTCTCTCTCTCTCTCTCTCTCTCTTCTTCTTCTCCTCGGGACCATTACATTGTTGGGCATGGATCCGCTTTGCGTATATTTTCTCTCACTCGCTCGTCTCTTTTACCCTCGACCACCGCGAAACGCGTAAAATCCAAGATATGTGGCTGATCGCATCCACGGAGAAGAGCCGGGCTTTTTCCTTTTGCCTTCGCCTTTCGCCTTTTGCTTTCGCCTTTTTCTCTCTCCCGCGAGCATTAATAATTGACACGATAATTCTACCGTCCGTTAAATCGATTCAGCACCGAATGGCTGCTCTCGGATTATGCACGGGTATACATGTGTAGGGCTTGCGCTCGATTTTCTTCGCTCTTATTAACTGCGAACGAACCCTTATGCCAGCCTCATTTACATGAGATGTATAAAGTAAGGACAGACCTCTGCCGCACGACAGTCTGCATTTCTGCAGATAATTGTGTTTATGAGCTGCCCGCTCTCCCCCCCCCCCAACACCCGCTCCGGCCCCTCGCTCTCTCACTCTCGCTCTCCCCCAGATCTCCTTTCGGTGCGATTATTCGAGTGCCATAGAATTTTTCGGTCCTGGAACCAATATAATCGCGACTGTCCAGCGCCACTCCGCAGCATCACAAGATAAAGGAATTTCGCACGAAAAATAAAAGCCCTAATACACATTTACATATCTGGCCTCTCTACCAACGCAATACCCATCGATGCAAATAATTACGAAATCAAACAAAAAAAAACGTGATTTCTCTTGATAGATAAATTTTACATTACTTGAAATTCTGAATTTCTCTCATTTCATCACACAAACAAACAAACAAAAATAGATATTTTCGATCAAATTGCAAAATACAGAGAAAGTAATGGTATCTTTTATTACTTTTCAATTTTTCCTTGACGAGCAATATTAATGACGTACATATTGCACCCATAATGAATTAATGCGCATGAAAGCAAATAAAGAAATTTCATTTTTATAGGACAAATTATTTTATTATTCAGTAAATACTTGAAAATGGATTAATATTGTATACATAGTTAAACGTAATTGTATGTTGAATATACGTACTTTGGCTTACTTTTATAGTGTTAAATGAAAAAAATCATAATGCATTAACATTAATTAAAAACAGAACAACTCTCTTTAACAATGTTTTAATAAATATACTTTAGTATTTATTATTTTCAGTAATTATATAAAGAAGAATTTTCATAAAAAATTATTTTTTTACATTGTATTCAACCACATGATCATTTTTCTTTTATTATTCAACATTATATATCTTTTTATTATAACTATATAATTTGTGATATTTTATGAAAAAATTATTTATGAATTCGAATTAAATTTTTTACTATAAAAAATAATTTTGTCGCCTTATTTGTATAATAACGATTATCAACTTTTATTAGAAGATAAATAAAATATATTGGACAATTTTAATGATAGAAACTTAACTATACGTTCATAATTTTATATTTAATAATAATTTAGTTGTCAGTCATAAATAATAGTTATTTTCATTGTATAATTAAAGTAGCGTATTTGGAAAACTTATTTATATTACAGGAAAAAATTGAGATTTCATCAACTCGTAAAAAGCTCATTTTTATAAGTACAAAAACTCTCAACAAAGTTTTCTTTTATTAATAACGAACAAGAAATTCATTATATTAAATATTAAATTACCTAAATGAACGATAAAATAATAAATAATCATAATTATTTGAAATAATATTAATATTTTTAAGTATTCTTCAATATTTTAATTTAATTTAAAAATAATAATTGTATTATGTGGAAAATCTATATTTTCCGTAAGTACACAGAATTTGAACTTGACAAATATATATAGAAAAGTGTCTGATGATCAAAAACATCTACACAGGCATTATAAAGATAAGCGTGATAAAATGCACATGAATTGACCGTGAATTAAGAAATGCAAAGTCATATAAAATATATTGTATGTTGAATTTTGTAACAAGAAAAAAAATTGAAAGATATTTATATAATGTTTCAAAACATAAAAAATAATAAAAATGATGTAAGAAATATTAATGTTGCAAGGAATTTAAAATTATCCAGTAAAAATAAGTGTATATTATCATCATCATCATTATTATTGTTGTTGATACTGTTATTATTATAATTGAATTATTGAATTTACGTTTGAAATGACTTATAATTTGTGTTTGGTTTGAATAAAAGGAGTACGAATATAATAATAATTTTGAAATAAGAGTTTCAAAAATAAATATAATGGTAATTGCTCAAAGTAATTATTTAATATTCAATAATATACATGAACATGACAATGCGTAATGTATAAAGGAAAAATAAAGGAAAAAATTTTAGACGCTAAAATAATGCAATTGAAGATTAATATTTAGAATGAGGTTATGAATGAATATTTTTGTATATACTTTTAATAAAATTATAAAAATGAATTTATGTTAGATTCTTTCTTGAATTGAAATGATACTGTTACAGAATTATGATTAAACATAATATAAACTAGTACATGTATAACAATATAGAAATATAAAATCAGAGTACGAATAAAACTTGTAGGCATAATTCGTTTAGAATAATACGAGTACCGTTTAAAATTATAATCGTTAAGATTATATTAAAAAGCATATCATTACATACAGATGAGAAAGATGTTACGCTAACAATATTGTACTAAGTTTTTATAAAATTTTGTGTCTCGTTAATCGAAATAAAATTTATAAATAAAATTAACGAATCACAAAGCGTTTCTCTTAAAAAAAGAAGTTAAGGCAGTGAATAATTTATAATTACTTAATTATTTATATAGGCAAAAAGTTACCGAGTGTCGATTGCCTTAAGCACAGGTCACAGTCTGGCTATTAAATATATTATTGGCAAATCTGTGAATCTACAGATGTAAAAGTGTCCTAATCTCGGCAAGTAAACCGAACATTTTATAAAAATTAAAAAGTCGTAATTAAAAGTAGGAGAGGTGATTTTTAGAGGGGAGGGAGTGAGTGAGGGGAGAATACAAATGGACGAGGCTATAATAAAGAAATTGGCTCCTTGATAGAGGGGAATGTAATCTCGAAGACGAAAAGTCGCCGGAAACGTTTTTTTCGGCGAAAGCGCCAGAGCGTCCGTGGCTGGCTCGCGCGCCGCTGGATAATATCAATTACGATGCAGATGCCCGTCCTATAAATTATTTCGGACCCCGTGTGGATGCTGCGGATGCTGCGGAGAGGACAAGACCCGTGGGGGTATATCAAGCACTCCGACAGCGGGGAGCCGTTCTTTCGCCTTTTGATACTCGCTCGACAATCGGAAACTGAAGCTTGAGCGACGCGTAAAGCTTTTGGGCTCGTGTGTTCATCTTTCGCAAGACTTTTTATTCGGCGGAAAATTTATCGCAGCGGTAAAATTAAAAGTACGGGGATCCACTTGATCGGGGTCTCGCTTGCTTTTTATGACTTTCGCTCAGCCACTGATGCAATTGCATACGGGTAGTTTATATTGCAAGAACGTTGCGCGATGATAAAAAAAGCTTCGAATTTAATTAATTCAATAAATTTTTGTGATACTTGACATACTGTTTGGTCAAAAAATATTTTGTAAGATGTTGTCATGTGCGCGGAATTCGTGGAATTCCTTAATATCTTGCTTTTATTTTAATAAGGCTTCTTTTATAAGCGACTCTAATACGACGCATTATTATAAGCATTTCATTAATTCAAATAAATTCCATTTATTAAATCATAAGTTTCGGCAATTAATAGCTCACTCTTCGTCTCCTTCAATTTGTTAATACAACTATAAAAATTCTTTAAAATACATCTTAATATTTAATTACAGATCTTTTTCTTAAGCTCTGCTACCATTAATTTTTATATTTATTTTAAAACGAAACGGTAAATTATAAAATACATTTTTGTGTGTCACAGTGCAATTGCAGCTATAAAAAATATCAATTGAATCTTATCAACTTTTTTGGTATTTTTTGTGCATAAACTGATGAAATCCTAACAAGTATATTAATGTCATTTATTCCCACATTATTCAATTGTAATGATAATTAATTACATTCAATACGTCTAATGAATAAATATTGACTAAAATTTCACGGATATAATGATCGAATAATAATAAAAATGTAATTAATTAAAACGTTGCAAAATTTTTTTTCCCCGCAAGAAAATAATAGTAAAAATAAGAAGTTTCTTACATAAATGCTTAACTGCATTTACCAATGCTAGAGAAAATCTGTAAAGTCACCTTCTCTAACGAAACAAGTGTGCAATAGATAAATTGAAGTTCTTGAGTGCATCATCAGTCTTGTTCTACATGAAAAGTCACAGAAAAGTTATTGATAATTTGTCAAGTATGATTCTCAACTACTAGCTGGTCATCTCTCAACTTCACAGCCAAAATGAAACGACACTTCATCCGCTGGCAATACAAGCTTTTTCAATGTTTTCCTCACACCGATTAGATGGATTGTAATTCCTGATGTGTGCCGACGAATGATGGATCACAAAAATTTGAACTCTTCGAACTTCTTCGAGTCTATTCTGTTTGATAGTGCATATATATATTATTCTGCCTTGGTCGCACTTTTTATTGGGATTTTATTGCTTGCCACTCTCTTTTTATTGCTTCATATAAATATATAATGAAATTTAACCGACAAATGATTTTATTTAGACCCTAATCATTTTAAGCCTAAACAACGCGTGATTTTTAAATTAAATTATATACTATTTTAAAAAGCATTAGCTTTGGTGGGATAAGCTTTATTTTAAATAAAAGGAACTAATTACCCTTAAAAGTTTTGAAGCGACTTATTAAAAAATCTAATAAATATTTTTATACTGTGTCAGTTACATTATTTTTTTTAAATACTTGTATTACTTTTCAATAATAAACTACCGCTGCTCAATAGTTTATTTTTAAAAAATATCAATTCTTATTGTAAGTGAATACGTTAAAAAAAAAAAAAAAAAATTAACTATGACTTATTAAGGGAGTTCGATTATAGTTTAGCTCGTAGTAAAACAAAAGTTACAAGATAAAGGCATCGGAAGGTATGCGTCCAAACAATCAAAATAAGGCAAATGGACTACTACATTTACAGGTGATTGCTTCTAAGCAACACAGTAGACAGTTTGTGGAAACAATTCTACGAATAATATAAAGGATTAAGGCGCTCTCGTTGTTGGAGTCAAAAGTAACATACGGCCGAGGATATACGGAGCGAGAGGAAGGTTAGGAAACGCCCTCAAGAACGCCTCCTGTCCATCAAACCATCATCCTCATCCTCATTCTCGTCCTCGTCCTCGTCCTCGTCCTCATCCTCGTCCTATCCTCATTCCCATTTCTGTTTCCCATCGTGCGACGGCAAACTCTTCGATTATTTTCTTCGTTTGCACGCTCTCTCTCTCTCTCTCTCTCTCTCTCTCTCTCTTTCTCCCTCTAACTCTACCTTTCTGTTTCTCTTTTTGCACCCATGCACACACGAAAACACACACATACACAGACAAACATATATATGCACTGATCGAGCCATCTATTTCTATCCTTCCATCTCGTACATACTCTGCGCCTTTTTTTTCAGAGCCTATCTGATCCGAATAATTATTAATTATCGATTAAGTGCCACGTGTTCTCAAAGAAAATTATGAATACACTTTTTTTCTGTTTTAGAACGAGTTTCCATGTATGAATATTTGCCTTAACGTGCCAAATCTTTATAGCCATTTTAAATGTATATTGCAGTCTTTCTTATGCACAAGCCGCTTATTATTTTTTTACTAATTAACTTCATGCAAATACTTCATACTAAATTACACACAACTATGTTAATTATAATTTTTTTTACACACTACAGTAAAAATTTAATGCGATGCTTTTATATAATATACAAATTAAAAAAATTTATTTACTACTGTAACATTAAATGAGACAAATTAAATTTTATCGATATATTATGAATCAAGTAAAAAAACGAGTTAAATTATATAAACGTCCAAATTATTTAAATTACATTCATTATAGCAAATAATACAATGTTACTTATATTCTTTTGAACATTATATTAGTGCTTTATCTTAAAATACTGTTATTTTTTTATGAAGAATATGTAATATAAGCTTAGTTATTGTTTTTTTACGAAAATTTTATTTCTGGTGTTTTGATTGTACGTATAACGTATTTAATGGTTTTTTTATTAATATAATAGCAGTGTACAAATTCAATTATATAAAATAATGAAAAAGGGTCAAAATGTCGGATTTTTACATAGAAACAATTACTTGGTTGATTAAAAATTTCAAAAATAGATAGATAATCGTGTTGCGACTGTTTTAGTACTGTTTAAATATGATATATTTTAATATTTTGAACAGTATTACTACAAGAAACCATTCTTAAACATTAATATCGTGATGATTTTAATATTTGAAATGAAATATATAATTAATTATAAATTGTCACATGAATTTGTTAATTAAATAGTGATTTGGTTACGCTGTACATGAAATTGACACATTGATGTTAAAATTATAATTGATTTGAGACTTGTAGACAATTAGTCATCTATTAAAAGTATACAATAAATATAAAACTCGGTAATAATTTATTAGAATAATTCTCATCAAAGAAACACAATTTACCATAAAACTGTAATAAAAATTTTACGAAATAACTCACTGTATATTTTTAGATTTATATGTAAGGACATATAAATTTAAAAATCAACATAAAATGACATTAGTATTTAAAATTTCTCTTAATCAGTTGTTGTGCTGTGATTTATTTAATGAATATTTAGAAACCTGCAATAAGATTTGAAATTATCAATTTAATTATACCGATAAACTTCTTCCCGTACTTCTATAAATAGCCTTCCACTTCCTAAATTAAAATTAAAGCCAATTATAATATTATAATACACGGTGTAAATACGTGGTTACGAGCCATAATTGAAAAGTATTATTACAATAATAATGAGCCAGTGATAATTCTTTAATAGTGTTTTTATAATATTTCTTAATTTTATTCCGCAGATGATTATTAAGCGAAAATAAGACTTTGTTGGTTCATTTGAAAGAGTAGGCCAATTATGTTGTTTCTTTATGGAGATAAAGCTACTTTGAAAGTAACAGATAATTTTATCAATATTAGTAGCGAGGATATAAGGTTAATTTCATTAAAATAATAAGCGAGCCATTCCCGTTGTTACATTACGAGATTTCAGTGTTTAATGCTCCTCTCGGGCATCTCCAGTCCTCTTGTCCCCAATCATCAACACTATTAAGCATTTTATGAAGTACCGAAGAATGCGGCGCGTTTACTTCGTAAAATTTCATGTCACGTCATTGTTATTATCGTTATTAAGTGTTCGCGATAATGCGATGGCCAGACGATAGTAATTTTGGACTCAAGCAGCTGCGCTCCGGTGCACTAGCGCTTCGCAAGCTGCTCCTACTACTTCTTTATTTTCATTTCTTCTATCCTCCTCTCATTCTATTTACCAATCTTCCTTCCTAACACTCCATCCCCGTTTTTGTTAGCGCCCTCCCTCTCATTCCCTCTCATTCCCTCTCAGCTTCTCTCCGTTTCTTTCTGACTCTCCCCCGCCCCTTTAATCGCTTTTTACTTCTTTCTTTCATTTCCTTGCTCCCCTCTCCTCCTTTATCCCTCCATGCTTATCCTCCTAATAGTTAGGTGTGGAAATGACTTGTGGCTTTGGTTGGTAGCCGAATGGCAGGAAATTATTGCTTTTGAAAACGATCCCCTAAATCAAGGAATCCAGACACTACGATTCACTGTCAAGAGTTCGAATGAGCTTTTAATTTCTCTTGCGTCGAAATGTAAGCAACGAAAGGTCCTTTCGCGAATTGATGTACTGAAAACTTCACCGCTGTCAAAATTAAAAGTCTCCGCGAATAACAACCCCCGTATCAAATAAATTTCATTTGGATATATATTGAGTTCAACTGTCAAAATTATAAAATAACAATGACAATAATAATAAAGAAATAAAGAGATAATAAAAGAAATAAACTATGGGCATATTGAATTTGATATAAATGACTGTCTCGTTTGTTAATGCTACGTATTGAAAACGCAATCATTATTGATTCGAAGATGATACTAGTCTTACGCGTTCAATATAGATAAGTTAATGTAAATAAAAAGTAACTTGATATAAACCGAAGATCGTCAGCATGACAAGACAAGAATTTGTAATTTATTGGCCTCAGAAAGTCACCTGCTTAATCACTTGCACATAATGAATAGGTTTATAAATGCGTTTAAGTAAAAATAAACAAAGAATTTTAATTATTTATTTTGATGTAAAAAAAAAAAAAATTAACGTATCGACAAAAAATATTAAATTTGAACAATAAGAATTGTAACAAAAACTCTTTAAATATTAAAACATCTATTAAAAAACCTCTTAAATTACTTTTCCAAATTTAATACTTTATTTGACACTTAAACTTAAAAATAAAATTCAGTTTTATTGCTGCATGGCGCTTTATGTAGTTTAATCATCATTAAATCTTTAAATGTATTAAATATGTTAAGAAATTTTTTATATACTATACTATATCTTAAATTTTCTACTTTTTATCTATTAATCACTATTATCCCTATTTAAGAATATACGTAAAAAATGTCAATTATTTAATTAATGAATAATATTTATTTAAAAATTATACAAATTGAACAAATTAGCATTTTAAATTAAAAAAATTATTTATTGAATATACTTTTTATATCTGGTGTTATAAAAAATAATAAAAATCATAGAAACAAAATTTAATCTATAAAATATGAATACACCATTACTATATTTGTCAAGATGAGAATTTACTTTTATAAAATTTTTTTATTAAAGCAAATTTTATAAGTACACTATTAATCATTGCATTGCTATGTAAGATATTCCATGTAATTTTATGAAATGAATTTTTAAATTACATATGATCATTTATATTTCATGTGTAAGTTATTTATATTGTAGAAAAATACAACCAAGGTTAGTCTATGAATTTCAGTGGAAGGAGATACTGAAACATGAGTATGTTTTAATATAGAAATTGTATTGGTATAATAGAAATATTAAATATAAAAAAATGAATTATATGCTACACATAACTTATCGCGACATCATTCTTGTACGTGTGTGGAATAGATAGGTTATTGCATGATAGTTGCACTAATTGGTATGTGAAAACTTATTGATACATTAGTACTTCGCTATTTTTTTATTTTAGTTTTTTTGACCTTGCTATTTCATATAAATATTAATATGAATAAAAATAATTTTAAAGTATTTGTAAATCTCCTATTGTACAAAACTATGTAGTTGTTATAAATATTAATAAAAGATAAAGTACTGATTAACTAAGATTAAAAAAGTGTATAAAAGTAATATTTATTTCATAATTCGTTCGGATTACATTTTATACCTAAATTATGTATTATATTGAAGGGTTAATAATTTTTTGTATTATTTTATTTTTGTTAATTGCTAAAGTTCTTTAAGGTGCAGCTTTATTGAAAATAAAAGAAAGAAGATTCTAGTGAAAGGAGTTATTTGATTTTTCTCTGAGTGCATTTTAACAAATTTTAAATAAGTCGTGACTAATTATATTTCAAAAAGTAGTATTTTATTATTTTCAAAAGAAGCTGATGGTTTTATGGGTTACGTAAATTTAAACAGTTATTGAATAAATTCATATTGTATATTTAAAAATCTAATTTAATCTTACGTTATTTTAATTGATGGACAGCTAAGAAAATTATAAAATCGAATTAGACGAACAGTTTTATGATTTATGAAAAATTGAGTCATGATCCAATGAACATTCACAAAATAATGAATATTTGAATTAATGAATATAATAAATATTAAAAGTTGAAAATTTATAACTATCCATAATAATTGAGAAAATGATTAGATATTTAACTAAGTTTTATGTTACAAGTAAAATAGTATCTCTTCGACTCGACTTAATTATAATGAAGAAGATATTTAAAATTAACGTAATAAGCAGGTTGCATATTTTAAGAACAATAATCGGCAAGTTTTAAGAAAGATAAAGTTGAAAAATAAAATTATTTACAACGTTGCATTACAATATAAATGATTGATGTGAATAAGAAACAACAATTTAAAGATGGTGAATAGAGAAAAAGTAGTGATTGGAAGTGTACATTCCAGAGGGAAATAGTAGGTATGGAAGGGGTTGGAGCAGAGGATCTCTGTAAATGTGTAAACTCCGAAAAAATGGAACCGCGATGATAATGACGAGGACGCGGAGGACCGGGATCTCGTCGATGAAGACGAGGACGGGCCGGGTGTTTGTGGTTGAATTCGGCGCGGTGCGCGAGGATGCGATTTTGTTATTTGTCTTATTAGGGTAGAGGCGCTATCGCCTCTGCTGCTTAAATATTACAAAGCGGTCGCCTGGAATAAGGACAAAGTCGGGGAGTCGGGGAGCTGGGGGAATGCACATAACGAAGGAAGAGCATCTCCGCCTCGCCTCGCCTCGCCTCGCCTCGCACACTCACACCCGGGACTCACGATATTATCTCCGGATTCCCGTTGGACTCGATAAACAACCGACGGGGATGTCACGGTTCCCGAGGTTGGCTGCGCTCGCTCGCACCGGGAGCCGATGTCTCGTAAACATCCCTCTTTATTGCCGACCCTCTCATTTCCAGTCCGACTTTTATAATTTCCTTTTCGAAAAATCCTTACGGCGCGCGAGCGGGACAGAGACTTCTATCTTTTATTTTATTACGCGCACCTATACATGCATCCACACCCGGGGATTTGCACACCACGCACCCTTGCCCCGGTGTGCGTACACCCGGAGGTGTATACTTGTGCACAGGTATGGGTGCACACATACAAGTGTCTATCTTTCACGTTTTAGCCAGTTCTCTCGTGTCTTTCAATTTTTTTACTCCCTTTTCACTCTTCTTCTTCTTCTTCTTCTTCTTCTTCTTCTTCTTCCTCCTCCTCCTCCCCTTGCTCTTTTCTTGTTTTTCATTCGGTCTCGAGTGCACAGAGTCTACCGGCTGTGTGAGCTGGTCCCGATTCGGTTCAATGTCCCTCTTTCTTTTCCACCTCGATTCATGTTAGACTTCGAGGAAAAAGGTGCCTTGTAAATTATTGTTGTTTTGGCTTTTCGGTTTATTTTTACTTGTTTCTTTAGATTTCGTGACGTTTCACCAGGTTAGCTGGTTATGACTCTTGCAAGGTGATAGTGGCTCCTTTATTACTGACATCGATCTTTTTTATGACGGATGTACACGAATCGATAAAATTTTATTTTGACAAGTGTTATTTCATAGGTTACGTCATTTTAAAGACGTTAAAACTCATTTTATAGGATCAAGCACATAATTAAAATATTTAATTATAATTATAAACGATTAAATGTACTCGATTTTTTTTGCTCCATTTTATTTAACGTAATTAAATGCATATTATCATTTTTAATAAGCATGTTGTTTTTTATTAAAGTATAATATTGGTTTGAGGATAGATGTATGGATTAAAATTTATCTTGGTGTATCGAAAGTAAATCTATATAAATAATTCATTATGACGAGATAATAATCTAAATAAAAAAGATACGATTATCATTCGATAATCAGTACAATTTGATAAGGAAAAATACAATGATTTTTTATATTGAGACAAATTAAAAATAAATTTGTTTATATTAACAGAGGAAAACGTCGTTATTAACGTGGTAACGGTGAATTTAATAGAATGGCTGATCATTCTTTCTCTGCTACTACTTACCAACGCGTTTGCTCACTTAGAAATAGTTTTCGATAAAAATGTATTGTACTCATGAAAGTAACAGCCTTTTTATAAGTAAAACTAAAATATTATTCTTAAAGTGTGTAAAGTACACGAGTATGAGAAAGCAAGTAAACTAGTATATTTAAGAGGAAATGCAGGGGGTTAAGTTGCGAAGAGCCACGCATATAAACTACCTCGTTGCATGCACACTCGACTGTGAATATGCAAAAAGCAAAAACGCAAGAAAGCAAGAAAGCGAGAAAGCTTAAGGAGGGAGGAAGAGGAATGGAAACGCTGATAGCGCGAAATCCTCGTAAAAATTGCTAAAAAAGCATAGAAAATTTAATTGGGGAGGAGGAAAAAAATCCAAGTCAAAAGTTCTGGGCACGCAGAAGTGGTGGCGCAATCAAAAAAAGAGGAAATTGTCCGTTCAACAGAAGAGTGTACCAGGAGTGTCGGAGGGAAGGATATGGTACCGTGATATTTGACGGGATCCTCTCCTGGCAGTCGAGCAGGTTTCGATATTTCATATTTACGACGACGTCAAGCCGCACCAAGACCCCCTCATAGAGACCGAGCGAATATTTGGCCTTAATAACCTCATTCCTGGTCTACTTTCCTCTGGCATTCTCCATCCTCTAGCTCCGTTCTCCGGTCCGCTAACCGCGTGTTCATGGATTAACATATTGACGCGCTGGCTCTCTCATTTTCACCGGAGGGAGAGAGGGACAAGGAGGAGGGAAAAATAAGGAGCGAGTTCCTAAATCACTCGCGGGCCCGCTCTATAACCGTCCCGCAGAGGAATTAATGCTTTGCTATGCATATATGAGGAAAAAATGCCCCAGGACCAAGTGCTAAGGTTTCAAGAGAGTTCAAAGGATGGGTGTTGTCCCCGTATACGCCCTCTCTCTCTCTCTCTCTCTCTCTCTCTCCCTCTCTCTCTCGCATGCGAGTTAATATTCCGGTCTGCAGGACCTGCAGCACATATACACCGTATCTAGAAGCTCATTAGGCTTGAGGACCGACGGCTCTTGACTTAATTTTCACTTCAGCTATTCTATGCATTTCAAACGAATCCGATTAAATTCACTCGAGTCAGCTCTTATTCTCAATTTTATAAAAAAAAAAATTGTGATTTTGAGATCACATTTTAATTAATTAAAATTAATTCTGCAAGCTAATTATATAAATCACATGTATTGGACATGTTGTTGCATATTTGATATGTGTATTTAATAAGACTTCGAATATTTACGTAGACAATCTCATTAATATAAACATTTGTAATATTTCTACAAAATTTTATAATTCGGTTACAATTAGAAAAAATTTTAGCATTAATTTCCAATTGGTATTTTGTTTTTATCTCTCCGTATTTTTTAATTAACGTAAAAACAAATAATTTTTAATGAATTATAATTTCTCTATAGCTTGAAGTTATTTTTTGTATCTGAATTAATGAACAGATAAATATAATAATCTATTACATTAAAACATTAATTTGCATAAAAATATTAACTCTGGCATTAGTTATAAAAATAAATGTAATATTAATAATATTTTGAAGATATGAATGTGCCACATTTATATAAATAATACATATCGCATACCGCCTTTGATTCATAGATAAAATAATTTTAATTAAATGTAGTAATTAAATAAGCACAAAAATAAAATATTGATTCTATTATTTATATTAGAAAATATTTCCATGAAATATTATAAAAAAAGATAAAGCTTAATTTTAATGAAACTTTTAATTAACTATTTATATAAAATAAAAAAAAAAATATATTATTTAAGATATTTAATAAGAATTTCTATTCGATTATTCAAATTAATTTTTAATTTTCTTAATAAATTTAAATTAATATTTGACGCTAATGATACCTTTCACGTATATGCATAATAAATGTTAAATAAATTAAATACAAGAAGTTATATTTTATTATTAATAATTTTTAATAGATTGATCATTTCATAGTAGCAATATTTATAATATTTTTATTAAAATGTTTAAATTATATATTTTTATTTAATACAAAGAGCTAAAAAAAGAAAATATTTTATTCAAAGTTTTATAAAAAAATGTCGTATGCTAAGTAAAATATAGATAATTATTTATAATCCTTTCTGAAAACATCGTTAAAAATTATTTTTCTTATTTATTTTTACATTAACTTTAATGTTCTTGATAACACTTATAATATTATATTTGTCTTCTAATAAAACTCACTAGTATCATGTACTTGGTTACCCCAATTTTATTTCCATAATTTTTTTTAAGTAATAATATCTACAGTAAGAATTAAACAATACGTATTAAAATAATTGAATATTTGATTACTGGCATTTTAATGATCATATTATAATAATTTCCAAATATATATATTTGAACGTTATTTTGAATAATCTGCAAACATACTTTTTTTATACTTGTGCAAAGTTTATTATAATTGTTACTCTTCATTATGGACATACATTCTTATTTTACATATATTGACAATTTACAAGATCATTGAATTATAAATAAAATTACCAATAGGATGTATATCTAAAATTTATTACATAATAATTAAATGATAGCACAATTCAATATTTAAAATGATTCCTACAAAATATGCATTAAAAATAAAGTAAGAAACTTAAAAAATGTGATAAAAATCCAAGTAATAATGTTAATGATTGAATAAAATTCTTAGTTAAAAATACAAATTGTCTCGTGGTGGGTCAGTTGATTGCTCTATATGCCATACCATAAGACAAAAACCGATTCTCGTTTGAAAAATCAAGTGCAGTTGGCACAACTACAAGCAACCAAAGTATTTACAGAGAAATGTAATGCACATGTACTTTACCAGGAGACACAGACATGTACACTCGCGGTTCGGGAACATAAGCATCCAACGATTTAATCTTTCGCGCGCAATAACTTATGCAGACTCCATTCGAGTAGAGTAATTACTTTGTCACCGAAATGACAAGTATGTTGGCTGCTTCCCTGTGCCCTCCCCAACCCCTCGCCGCCATTAATATACTTTTTGCGATTGTTGCAACGCACTCATTATTACCTTTGCATTATTTAATGACCACACGTGAAGTCCATACTTCCTTGGATTATCATTTATCCGACACTTGTAAATCTCACGAAATCGACCGAGTTATGCCGTACACTTTCTAATCAAGATCTAAAAGTCAGGACTCCGAGGATGAAGAAGCATTTTGGGATCTCGGAAGCTCCGAACGCATGTTTTCTTTCTTCCTTTTATTTTATTTTAAGGGTAGATTGTGCCAACTCATTTTCTATCTTGGCCACGGGATGTAGACGGTGAATATTGTGGAGATCCTAAGGAAATTAAATGCATCCCTGTATAAGATATCACTTCAGAAACTAAATTACTTTTTAACCACTCGAAAAATTCTTTATTGATCATATAAAAAAATTTGTATGTAAGTAAACAAGAACATTATACAGTAATTTTAAGTAAGATATCATGATTAAAATGTTAAAAATAATATGACTAATATTATTCAAATAAATTTGAATTTTATTATAAATTATAGGTATATAGTATTTATTTACATCAAAAACTAATTTTTTATCAAATATATTAAGTTTTTCAGATAATAATTTTTTTGTATTTTTTATTCATATCTATGTATTTACCAACAGAAAATAATGAATTAAATAATACATCCAATAATATTATTGTTTTATTAAAAAATATCACCGTCGAAAATATATTAACGTTTTAAAAAACTTGAAAAATGTAAAAAGTTGTAAGTGATAATAATGTTAAATGTTGGAAATCCCGTCATAGTGTTTATTTTGGATACATTTTAAGAACATACCTGATCGTGAATATCAAAGTTTCATTAATCCGTCCAGGTTTCTGTTATAGGTGTGAACCAACCTTAATTACATGGTATCCAGGTGTATCATGCGAAATCATGTTCAATATGATGTCCAGGTGTACCATACTATCAATAATAATATACACCTGGTACTTTGGATGACTTTTTACTGAATCTTACGTTTTACATTTATTTAACTATAGAGGTGCATTCATACATGAGAAATATAATTGACATGGTTTAAAAACTATGCATTCGATGATCTAAGTAATACTTATTACTTGTGAGCTGGTGTAACTGGACACAGTATCGTGTGTAATTTTGTGATGATTATACAAAAGTTTTGGATCATATAAGTTAATGTTTGTCAAGTATTTGTGGTAAGTTACACCTGCTCATCATAATAAGCAGGACTTTATCGCTAGAATACTTGGCGGTAATGTTTTGATGATACTGTCACTGGACTTTACAAATGAACTCGTGTGCACTCGTAATCGTAAAAATATTCATGCCTACTTTTCCTTTATGTCTCAAATAAATAAAAAAACATTGTAATTCAAATTTTATTTCAGCTGAAGTGGATTGTAAAAACAACATAGAAGCGCACATAAAATATCGTTCATGATAAGGATTTTCCAGATTGATTAACGCAAGAGTGTAGCTGAATGGATGTCGGTAATGAATCCCAAAGTTAAAATGTCGCTGGGCTCGCTAATTCTCATAGCGAGCTGAGAAGATCGGTTTTGGTAGAAAAGACCAGGACGGAGGTCATTGAGCTGCTGCTGTGCCAGTCCTTGCTCGCGAATGATAAATAATGAGAAGGAAAGGCCAGATCTGGGCTGGAGACCCGAGGAGCCCAGGAGACACAGACACCAACGCCAGTGACGCATAGCTCCGAAATCCCTTCTCCGCCCCGCCCCCCTCGCGCCACCTTTCTCTTTCTCTTTCTATCTCAATTCGCTGCCGCATATTAATGGCATAAACGTATAATCGGTGCGTCCCAGCGGGAGCCACATTCTCGCCACATTCACCAGGTGAAATCCGTCGCTTCGGTCTTTCTTCGGTCCGCCTCCCCGTCTCCGATCCTCTTGTTCGGACGATGCCAGGAAGCGATGTTCCCGTCTCGTTTTATCGCTCGCCCGCCGATTCCACGGTTCCTTATCGCTCTACTCTCCTCCACTCCCGACTTTTTTCTCCATTATTTATAGATTCTTCTCCCTGGCTGATTACAGCCCTCCCATTCTCAAAACAGTCAAGAACGTTAAAAGATTTTTGATTGGAGTTCCTGATCTAACGACGATATTCCTCATGCTTGTGTTTATTCGACGTAACCGATACTATCAAAAGTTTAATACCGACAATGCTTCCCAATGACAATTTCGTTAAGATATTGTTTATTGGTGTCGTAATTTGATGCGAATCTGTAGTAATAAATTTTGCGATACTACTTAAAATGTGAACAAGTGAAAGTACTAGTGCAACCAACATCATAAAAATATGCTAAAGGAATGCTTGCGATACGAAGGAATTAATTGGCATTCAATTCTCAGAAGATCAATGTATAGATATAAAGTAGCTCTTTATCAGATAAATAATTGTATATTTTAATAAGATTAATAAATAATGTTTTAAAACGCATTTGGTGCAGTGGTGAGCTTTTGACAAGTGGACTTGGTGAGACGCACATTTTTATGGTCAGGTTGATAATTAGAGTGAATTTGTCGAGAGGAGACCGAAAGAGTTGTGAAGGTCTTTCAAAATGGTAAGCGCATAGAAAGTAAATAAAAATAAAAAATAAAAAAAGAAAAAAGGAGAGGATGGCAGAGACGTAATGATGGAAATCTATTTTCCAGGCGAAATGAATTTCGAAGGAAATGCGTAAAGCTCGGGTTTGCAGTCGATCGCACCGAAGGTATTGCGGATAAAAAAGGTTGGATTAAATGCGAGGCACGTTGAGCGATAAATTACCGGCATTTCGGCCGAGCGATCGCAGCTCTCGAGTCATTAAAGCAAAGAGATATTAAAAGCCGAATGGAAAAGGCAATAAGCGCGTGGATTTTCTTTGAGTCGGGCCGCTGTAGGAGCGCGCGATCCTCAAAGTCAATGTGTGCGCGCACGCGCACGCACGCACGACGCGGAGGA
Organism: Eupristina koningsbergeri; assembly: GCA_018907245.1. Taxonomy (NCBI): domain Eukaryota; kingdom Metazoa; phylum Arthropoda; class Insecta; order Hymenoptera; family Agaonidae; genus Eupristina; species Eupristina koningsbergeri. Next base: position 1,444,463 of record JACCHV010000096.1, read on the forward strand.
CGCGGACGACGAGGGCGAGGGCGAGGGCGAGGGCGCCGACGGAGATGACGTCGAGTGCCGTTTGATTGCCCTCGACTCCGCGGTAGAAGCGACGCGCGGCCGCGTGGTACGGAAGGCGGCGTTAAAGCCGCCTCCAGGATCCGCCCTTGCGCCCTCCCTGCCCCCGCCACAGGTCTCCCCGGTTGTTAGGTGCGCTACCAGCCGCCACGTCACTTTTGCCTCTCCTGTCTACCTACCTTCCTACCTCTGTACACACTCTTGATGTATATTACGCAAACTGCGACTCGATTCTTTGGGGAACTTGGCCCCTGATGTCCCAATGTTCCATAGACGCATGTTTCTTTTATCAACCCGGCCAATATTACACACCGCCAACAAAACAAACTCGATCCTGCTCTTCCTACTTATTAATAGATAATTTCCTCGTCAACCTTTCTCCAATAATTCACAATCAAGCCAATAGCATTTTTAGTTCAAATATTCAATTACTCCACTGCGACATTTTCCAAATCTACTCAATATCCCATACTCTTTCAATATTAAAATTTTCTTATGACCAAATATTAATAATGTAGTCAAAGGCTTTCATAAAATTCTTTTCATCTAAATTTATTTATACAGTTTTTACTAAATATTTTAAAACGTTTCAGCTATTTCACATTTGTGTATTGTGTAATATTACATCGCTATACCACGATTATTTATTTATATATTAACTATTTATATTATGACACGCATTTTTCTTACGCCTAAATGTTGCAGAAAAAAATAATCGTTTACAAAGATACATGTAATTATCTTATTCCATTTTTGGCATTATATTTTTTTTTTATTTCTCAAACTTTTTTTTTTAAAAACTATTTTAATTTAATGTATTTTATTAAATAATATATGTAGTACAAATAATGTTTGCTTTGTTTAATAAATAATTTTATATATTTTTTACAGTATTCAAATTAATCTTAACAACACTTTATTTAAATTTTATAACTAATAAAAAGATAATAACAATATTTTGATTATCAAAAATTATTATAATCAAATTAAAAATAAACAAATTTTCATTTAACAAATTTTTTGATTAATTTGTATGCATTCATTTAGTATATTTAGTAATGCGGTTTTGGGTTGATAACTCTATAATGAAGTTCTGAATTATAGTGTTTTCAATGTAAGAATACTCAAATTTGTAAAGCAAATAAAAATTATTCTATATGTCTAATTGTATTCAATTACTGTAATTAATTTAACTTAAAGTATGAATGTACATTTTTTCAAAATTTCAAATAAAAAAAAATTATTTATGCCATCTCGATACACTTTTGTTAATTTAATATACACTAATATGATAACGCTTAATATTATGGAATTCAAAATGATTTAACATCGTTATTGATAATTTTATATTTTTATAAACTATTAAAGTATTTATAATCGTTCATTACTAGTTAAAAATTTATCTACAAACAATAAAAATATTTTGTAGCGATTAGATGGTCTAAAAGTTATAAACGAAAATATCATAATACGATCCTGTGTAAAATTAATACTAAAACAATAAAAAGAAAAGAAATTGACATTAAAATGCAAATTACCCTCTATTACATTTTTTACGATAATTAACTCGCTCGAGTTGTACATTCCATTTACCTTAAAAGCATTTTACTCTATAACTTGGACGGTTAATCTTTCCACGAGTGTTATTCTATACCATTTTTTTATTTCCGTTAGTATTGATAAATGCAAAAAGCGGCAACACCAGATTCGTTAATATAAAACAAGCTCAAAAGTGTCAGAAATTCGGATTTAGAAAAGATATTAATTGAAAGGGCTATCTGATACTTCCTAATAAAATTAGATTACATGGAATTTTTTTCTTGGAGATTATGGTGTAAAAATTTTTCTCACCCTATTAACCATGTACCCATCTCGGTTAATATTTTTTAAATATTTTTACTATTTTTTATTTTTCTCTTTTCGCACTGGCAGTGGGTTAACTTGCCGAGCCTCTTCCCCCTTCTCGCTCTCTCTCTCTCTCTCTGCCTCTGTCTCATTCTGGTTCGTGCACATGCGTGCACTTAGAGCGAGGAACTTTAATGGGCCCAGCTAATGACTATTGGCCGAAGAGCCTGGGCGGGACCGTAAACGCACATGTTGCCCAGCGAGTGCACGCGGGGCCGGTTGCGGTGGAAGGGGGTTGTGCCGCGCCTCCCCTCCCCCCCTCCCTCGCTCATGCGGGCCCGTCGAGCAGTGGCAACCCTCTAGATTGGTAAGTCTACATGTCGAGTGAGTCTTCACGAAAATTCTCCTCCAGCCGAAAAAATGAATGGAGTTTTTGCACCCTTCGGGAAATTGACTCACACACAAAACAATATTTACAGCCCCGTATCGATGCACTTTTATTAATTTGCAATTCGCCTACCACCATTTTTTGGCTTTCGCTCAGACTACTCGATAAAATTCAGATTTTCTAAAACAATTATCTTTCCTCTTGATCGTCCTCAAGCTCCTTCGGTTTTTATCATTTAAACAAAACTATTTTCGTTACAGTCATTACATTAAATAAAGAAACAGCAATTTCATTGTACCTCAAAATCATGACATTGCAGATTTTCAATTAAACCTTTTCATTATGAAGTGAAAATTAAAATTTATTATGCAACACATGAAGATACTGATAAAAATGTATACATAATCTATTATTTATTCTTGAATGCTGACTTTTACACTAAACTTTTATTAATTATTATAATTTCTGTTTTATAAACTTTGGTTTATTAGCACATTGATTATTTATTACTCCACGCACTAAATAAAAAATAATTTAATGCATATTAATAAAATGAGTTTTCATATGAATGAAAGAGGCTGCAACCAAGAAGTATAATGTGAAATAAGTTATTCAAATACTTTTTAATTTATATTCATATTCTACCACAATGTATTGTAATAATTTATTTTACTTTGAATAATTGTATTACGAAAAATAAACAATAATGACAACAAGTTTATCATCTTCTCCAAATAATTAGTATTTATAAAAAGATGAACAAAAAATTTTCTTATGTTACGAAATTGCCAAAAAATGTTTCGGAATGATTAAAATTTTAATTAAAACATGTGCGAAACATTGATAACACCGGACTTATATCACTGAATGTAGAAACAGATCAATTAAATTTTCGCGGTTACTTTGCAATTGAAGATAAATGGAAATTCTTCCATAAAATCATAAATACGAAAGTATTATCAGGAATCAGATTTGGAAAAGCAATTCAAATAAGTGAATATTTATTATGATTATGCATCAAACGATAAAAATAGAAAAAATAATGGATTCCCGACCAATCAAACTCGATTGTGTATAGAAAAGTGCATAAAAATGTCGTTCAATTATTTTATAATTTCACGTTATCCCTTAGAAAATATTATTTTTGCATAAATTTCTACAATAAGCCGTCAAACGTCGATTATAGTCGTGTATTGACATTAATTAGACTGAGATTTTCCAAACATTTCTAAGGGCCGCCGCGCACACAAGCATAACTGCGTTCGCTGCAGCACAATGTCGGGCAAAAAATGCAACATCGTAAACCAAAAAAAGGAGACAGAGCCCCCGACGAAAGCACAAAAGAAAAAATATAAACGACTCAAGAGCGGAAAAAAGGAAATAAAGCATCAGGGAAAGACGGAGAGTGAGTGAGTGAGAGAGAGAGAGAGAGAGAACGCTGAACTTGTTAGAGCGCGCTGTTGCTTATCGATCGCGTACGTCAAAGATCATTAAAGATACTCGGTATAAAAGCAAGGTCTTTTTAGCGCAAGACTCTCTCTCTCTCTCTCTGTCTTTCTTTTTCTCTCTCTTACTCTCGACCTCACGAGTGTCAGGACTTTACGAGCACGATTTACATAGAATGGCCGCAGCCAAGAGAGACAGAAAGAGAGTAAAGAGCATCGGGCATACACACATGCACACATGTAAATATATGTGGAGAGAGAGAGAGAGAGAGAGAGAGTGCGCGCGCGCGTGTGTGTGTGTGTGCGTGGAGAGGAGCGCGTCTATTCGCCTGGGCCTCCCCGGTAATATGGAGCAGACGCGAAGTAGACGTTGAAAGTATCCATCACGCGCCCCGGATACCTTATCTACCTCACCGGATCTCGCCGTTCATAATTACACTCTCGCCAGCTCACTCTTTTACTCTTCTTTTCCTTCTTCTCCTCCTCCTTCTTATTCTTCTTCCATTTTCTTCCTTTTTATAGGCTCGGTGCCGACGTCGACGCCGACGCCGACGCCGTCGCCCCGACTGCTGCTTCTCTTCGTTACTACGAAGCCATGGCATGCACTTCGATTTTGATCTCTCTTTTTCTTTTCCTCTCTGTCTATCCATCTATCTATGTATCTATCTGTCTATCCATTTCTGTATCTATCTATCTATCTCTCCCTTACTCCTTTTTCGCGATCTGAGTATAAAACCGTAAAAAAGAAATAAATCTCCATCTTGATTAGTTAACAGAAACTTAAAATCTGTATTATTTTTCAGGAATCCCTGAGATCGGTTAAAAAGACACTGAAAGCAAATAAGTAACCCTTAATTTTAGAACAGATCGCTTTGTTGGTAACTTTGGTGTCATATAATTGTTTGCTTTTTTTAAGAATATAAAGTTACATTCATTTATTTCAATATATATCTATATTTATCTTCTCTTGTAATATGAAAATTATACTTTCAATCTTTATAAAATTTGATCATTCTCCTTATTTATGTTTGCTATTTGGATGAAAAAAATATACGAAATAAAAGATATTATTTATCAATTCTAATATTCACAAATAATATTTTTACTGTCCATATTCATACAAATGAATAATCAAAATAATCTTATTCTATTCCACAAATTTATTTTAAAACTATAAATTATATTTACGATATCCAATATTTAATATAAAATGTTTTTAAAATTATAATAACCAATACATTTATAAAATCATTAAGCTCATTTTTTATTATATAATAAATATTATCTATATAATTATTACAAATTAATCATAAAATTGTTAAAACAATAAGTTTATTTTTATATATTTAAATCTTAGAAACTATATATTTTTTTCTTGAGGAGTGCAAAATTTAATACTCATTTCACGCAACTAAATCGCTATTTCATTTACAATATTTTTTTAAAGAAGTTTAACCCTTTATATAAACGTTGATTGGGTAGATCTTCATCAAAACTTGACAAATCATCATGTTATCGACCCTACCAAATACAACGGCTTATTACTTTCGTTGAACGAAGTAGATCGAATTGCCATTTTTATTAATTGTCACGCTGATGATGCCGAAGATGAACACGAATTTCAAAAGATATTAAATTTTTTTATAAACACCTGTTGTAAATAAAGTTTGTTGCGCCTATTTCGATAATTTAAACGTTAAATTAAGAAATAATCAATGTTTATTTATATCAATTTTGTTCATTTTTATTTAAAAATAAAAAGTAAATACAACACGCGTTAATTATAGAAATATGGTTTTAGTAAATATTATAAAATGATCCAGTATTTTTATTTTATTTGCACATAAATTATTGCGTATTAATATCATTTGATATTTTTGTTAATTTTTTATGTCAGCATATGTTATCAATATGTCAATAATTAATCAAATAATGCAAACGGCCTCATAAAGCTTATAATATTATTAATTGTATTCATTGTACTACCAGTATAAAATTGTAAAGATTGCCAAAAAATTATTTTCTTTCGAATACACTTGTGTAAAAAATATAAATGTAAATATTTATGATTTATAAACGTAATTGCAAAATGGTTAAAAGAAAATTTAAACACATGAATGAATTTTAACATGTTAACATTATTTATAAGATAATAAAACTGTTAAAGTTTTTTAAAAATTTATTATGATTATAGTTATTGTACAGCAGTAGCTTTTAAACGAAGTAAAGAAATCACATATCAATTAACCGAACTTATCCTTTTAATACAAGAAACAAGAAGAGAGATAATTAAAATTCGCATTGAAAATAAATATTAAAAATGGAGGATTAAAAATAAAAATTAATCGCCTCATTCTGTCCCCATCGAAGAAATCAAGTGGTCCCCATGGTCCTGCCCATGCCCATGCCCATGCACGTACCTCTCCGAGCCGAATGTTTCTCCACCCTCTTATTATCCGAACTCCCCTTCCTCTTGCTTGATCCGCGCTGTAATTTTTCGTCTCTGGTGAACCTCAGACTTTGAGCTCTTACGATACCACCACATTTATATAATTCGAACTTGGCGTGATCGGCGGCAATCGGCCTTCCTGAGCATGTATCTCACATCCACATGCACTCGCCCGGGAACACGTACGAGCTCGCACTCACCTAGACTCGTGCAGATCGACACCAACTCCAGCAACCACCGGGAAAAGGTGTAATTTTTATATTTGCAAGAATATTTATAGCCGAGTGTCACATTACCATAAACAATGCGCTGAGATTTTCTTCCGTGCATACGTGGATTACAGTGTTTAACGGTTTCAGCTGCTGTCATGACATGGCAGTGAGGCTGAAGCCAACGGTATTTTTCCACTTGTTGCGGGAAACTTTTTAACCAAACTTCAACAAAAACGTTATTTTCATTTTTATATTTCATAAGAGACTGTTTTCACTATAAAGTATCTTTTGGTTATGCTCGTAGAACACGAATTTCTCCGAGTGAACTTAAAACTTTACTATTTTACGCATTAACGGGGAAGTCTGGAAATATAATTTACACAACGCCAATACTCTGATAATACTTTATCATTATCAGAGCTGCATACCTATGTAGATCCGTTGACTTATACATTCGAATCAACACTGAATACATACATTTATTTTTACAAAATTTGTCAAAAAAGAAACTTTAGTTTTTCTCGATTTCCAACTATCATAGAATTAACATTTTTTTGTCTCTATTGGGGGATGCGTAATCGTACTAGTGCATAATTTTTCTCAAAAGACTTAAATGTATATGTTACCATTAACACTATCTATTTTTGGTAGTTTAAATTCTTGACGTCAAAAATACTCACTTGAATTATTTACAACAAAAATTTTTGTAGCATAAACAAATTTAACTTATTATTTTCATACCAAAGGAGTCATAAAATATTTAGATAATAAGAAATGAATGGAAAACATTAAAGATTTACGAATTGGATGGCACGTCATTTTTAATGTACATATCAATTTTTAACGAAACGACAATCAAAAACCTTATCGAAATAAAGCTTCCCTCATTGTGCTAAAGGTGTATAAATTTTTCTACTAATTATTGATTAATGCATGTTAATTCCATTTGTAGCTTGTAGAACCGAGAAAAGAGTAATTTTTCAAAGTGTTTGGTGGATAACAAAAATTAAGTGCGAAGATTCGATTGGCTCGTATACTCACATACTGAATACAAAGGCAAATAATTGCAATCACAGTTGCATTGCGTCAGGTAATGAAAAGTGAGCGGCGAGAAAAAAGGATGGGTACTAGCGACTCATAGATACGGGACGGGGCGGGGGAGGGGCGGGATGGATACGTAATACGAGTGTTGGTGAGCGCGAGCTTAACGAGTCGTCCCGTAAAGGAGCATAAATTCATTTTACGCGGCTGTCGCTGGTGCGCGGGTTCACCTGAGAGCCTCACTCTCTCTCTCTCTCTCTTTCTCTTTTTCCCTCCCGTCCCCCTCACGACTTTCCCTTTTACCGCGTTGTGACTTGATGATGATGAACCTGTATTCCCTTTGGCCCTTCGTAAAAGCTCGCTCGTAAAGACGAATTTAATCTCCGCCGAGGACCGGCGCGGATAAGCGAAAAGTGTGCGAGGCAGAGCCACTGAGAGAATTGTAAAGAGGGTGGGGGCGGGGGGCGACAAAGGTTGAGTGCGAATTTTCTGGGTTACGTCGGCTGCTGGAAGAATTATGTGGGAGCGACCTCATTCCTCGTCAAGACGCAACTCGGCGGCGCTCGTTTACTGTATTATAATCGCCCTCGTGAGCGAGAGAAGCCAAGAATTTCTGGAATTTCACGCTCCTACGAACTTCAAATTCATTATGAGTTCCGGCGACGACTTTTATATAATTTGTTACCAAGTTCCTCCTCTAGACTTAGTCGGGCCCGGAGTGTGAGTGGTATGCCTGAATTTATTTTGATTATGAGACGTCAAACTTGTTATTGATGAATACTTGCTCTTGGTCAAACTTTTTTTATTCGGAAATTTAATGGATTCGTTAGGGATTTAGATCTGTTTCCCTCTCTACAAACGGCTGGATCAGCACCGTAAAAACACTCGATTAACGGACACGAATAATTGACAGTATGTTTATTTCGTTTATCTTCGAAAACTATATTTGACATCTCTAAACATATACAATGTAAAAGGTATTAAAATAAACAAACAATTTTCAAATTAATTCTCTTCAGTGTGTATCAATAAAAATCACGATAATTATTATTCAAATTATTCAATGATATGTGACATTGAAAATAAGAAAAAATTTATATTTTGTAAAAAGAATGACCACAATTAAAAAAAAATTACACATACGATATTTGAAAAATATTATTGATTACACTTATATGCTGACGTTACAGATTAAAAAAAAAATTCAAATTTCGATAATTTTTCGATACAACTGGTAGTAAATGAGGATAATTGTACCGGTAGCAACAACATATGGTTATGGAATTTCGAGAAAGATACAAGAACTTCATAAGTTTCAATTGATAACGCCTAATATCATATCAGTGGTTTTGTGAACTACTAAAACGAGGAAATAAGCAATGTAACGTATATTCTTAATACGTTTTGAGAATTTATATTAAATAATTATCTTAACCATTAACTTGTAATACATGTATGGAAAAAATAAAAATAAGCTTAATATATAAAAAAAATCTTTAATTTATTAAAACAAATATAAATATTGTGAAAGTTAATATCATGGAATAAAAAATTCGATTAAATATCCTTTCCTGTTTATAGATCAAACAAATGAGTGGAATGAGCTGATGAAAACTCAAAACTCAATTAAAAATGTACATACAAAATGTTTAACGATGAATTAAATAACAATTTAGATAGTTTAAAAACTTGAAATAACATATAAAAGATTGTAAACTTAATTAATGAATGTAAACTTTGTTCAAGATATTGATTAGCTTAAAAAACAATTGACAAGGAAAACAGTAGAGTAGAATTGTACGAAATATCCAAGATAACAATATATATTTTCAGTAGTAAGAGGAGACTGCGGACCGGGTGAAAGGTCGGGACGCAAGTTTACGGAAGCGCAGATCTCAGAAGACTTTTAATAAATGTCAAACTACTTTGGCATTACGGCCGCAAAGCCGCACATAAGAAAGCTCTGTCGCAAATAAGGGCCGTGCATCGACGTAAATGATGATCTCGCTTAAGTCGACAGGCACCCGGAGGCTGCGGGTCCAGGCTGTTTAGCCACAAACATCAGGGCGCCGGTGGAGTCACTTTCGCCCCCGGCCCTCGGCCCCCGGCCCCCGGCCTCGACCCAGCAACCGACCCCGGCAGCAGTCCCGGAAATCCTCAGCCGAGCCAAGCTGTCACTGTCAGGCTCCTCTCCTCCTAAGAAAGGGCGCACTCGCGCGATACGCTTAAGAATCCGAAACGATGGAACGCGGCTCCCACCAAGAGGATGGCACGGGAATCCCGTGATTACATTCCAGGGCGTCCTCCCACTCTTTGAATTTTGCCAGGAGAGCTTCTGCATCCTCTCCGAAATAGTTTCGCGCGTTCCTGCCAAGGGATAGGGATATTCCAGCTGTCGCTTCCTCCTCGCCCCCAGAGGACAACCTCTCGAGAGGCCGAGATGCTTCGGTCCACTCGAATCCTCATTTTCGATCCATCAACTCTTATTGGCTCTCCTGAACTCAGTCCTTCGAGTGTTTACTTAAAAGCGCCAAGGTGCTCCCTTGCAAAATAAACGAGTTTTTTGTACATTAGCATGCTTTCGGGAATTCAAGTAATTCCGCATTGCTTGCACAAGCCTTATACTTTACAATGTTGCTGGAAAATTCTTTTATTCATTAATTTACAAACAAAACTATAAATAGGTAACAATCGCTTTATTCGCATTATATACTGTAGTTGCATTGTCTTGTGTCAATAAGTTTATAATATAAAAAAAATTCTACAATTACCTTGTTTGTGCATCGATAAAAACAATTTTTTACTTCATTCAAAAGATAGATATCTTTTCAAAAACGAAATTTAAAATTACCCAATTTCTTTATTAATTTATTATACATACATGTAAACAAATATCCTTTACTTAAATTATAAAATACAGACTTATTTTATAATCTATAATCTTAAATTCCTGAATGAAATTTGATAGCTCGTGACTTCTTAATTCTTGTAATTTCCATTTATAAAAATAAAAATTTATTACAAATGTTCTTGTATGCATATAGTAATAAATAATGAATATTTGCTCAATGTTTCACCAGTTTAAATCTAGTGTCTTGTGAGTCTCTTGAAAATAATCGCAAGAGTTTTTCTTTACAATACTATCCGAATAAACAATGATAATTTACCACAGCATATAATTTTTATATATAATGAAAAAGAGGATGACTTATTTCTCTTTTTTCTTGCAATAAAAAAATAAACAAAAAAAGAAAATATAATTATAAAAAGCATTGTGCAAATATATATATATTTATAAAATTTAAAGGTGTGGTTCAATTGTCTTGCATCGTTTTTATTATTTATTTATTTATCCAAAGCTTCTCTTTTCCATATATTTAAAATTAGTTTATTTTAGACACAAATGATTGTGTACATCAGCTAGCCATTAAATATTCCGCACATAATTATTATTGTTTCAATAAATTACATTTTAGAGTCAAGGTGCACTTAGTTTTATCTGGGAGATAACTTATTGATGAATGGAAATCTCATGAAAGTATTTATTTATAAATTTAAATACAACGCAGAATAATAATGATAATAATGTAATTGTTAAAATAAATGTTTCTGCAGTCATTATATGCAACAACGTCGTAATATTGAAAATTTGTTATCTTTATGCGAGATTTCAGTACTTAAAGTCTCTCTCGTAAAACTAAGAAAACAGCATGAGACGCTTTGGAGCAATTATTCGCGGTGAATATTCCGTTGCAACAGAAGCGACTATGAAAACGTGTATTATTATTCTTAGCCATCAAGATTTTACACCCCAGGCGAAGGTGTGCGAAGCTCTGCGATCGATTTAAACTTGCCTACCTAACGCGAATGTTTATCGTATTTTTTCTCCATTTTCGCAATAAGCGTTTCGCAGTAATTGTATTTACTTGGATTCCTTAATGTAGTCTCTAAAAATATGACTTTCAGTGCTCATTCTTTATACTAAAACTATAAATTTTTATATTTTATGCTCTATTTGATAAAGTTTACTTATAAAATATATACCTTATTATTAAGATTTATTAAGTCAACAGTGTTCTAAACTGAACTACTCTGAATTGTTCTCTGAATACTGATCTCATTTCAATAACCTCAATATAATTTCATTTTTCGTCATTAATAACGAATAATTATATTACTTTTAAGAATCGTGTCAAAATTTTTATTTACAAGTGCAACAAAATATAATAAATAAATATTTTTTTCTATTATTATTAATTATATAATTTTGAATTATATATAATTTCTGACGTTTAATATTCTATTAAAATTTACAATTATATTTTTCATACAATTTACAAATAAAAGTAATTTATGATATGTAATAAAAACTTGTTATTTACAAAGCTGATGCAAATAAATATTTTTTATCAATGTTCAAAAATAATTTAAAATAGAAATATAACAAAAAAATTTTATAGGAATGTTACAACTGTACATATATGTGTAATGTGATATAACCTATGGCGTACTTGTATTATATTTATAACGTACTTTTGTATTCGTTTATAGTTTTAGTATTAATACATATCAAAAAAAGTGCATCATAATAAAAGTGTTTGAAATCGTTGAGAAACCATAAAATACCTTATATCGGCATTAATAAACTATATATTCGCAGATTGAGAAATATATTTAAGTAAAAATATACAATCAATCCAATATTCTAAGTATTTGAATCATCAATATACGTAATAATTATTATTATTTATATAATTTAATAGAGTATATGATTTATAAAAATATCCATATCATTTTGTAATTATGATTTATTAATAATTTATTATTAAATTACCAATTAATGTTATAATTAAAAATTTTATCTCTTGTTCACAATATTTATTAAAATGTTAATCAACAAATACATTATCAATTAATAAAAAAAATTTACCACCTTATTAAATTTTTATTGCTGTTTTGCTACGTGTATGTCTGTTTTATGAAATTAAATCTAAATATTAACGCTGTTTCCTTTCTAAAAGTGTTGTATCGAAATAATAAGAAATTTGAAAAAATGTCTAAAAAGTTACAGAAACATGCGCGATTATTTTTAAAACATAGCTTCTCAAATGGATAATACATGAAAGCATTAATTTTTTTAATTGATGGATAATTTAAATTTTATTAATTATAACATTTATTTTTAACTTTCAATAAAATATTTTAGTAAATATTTGTGGGCGCAACTTTTCTTTCTCGCATTGCAGGATAAATAAGGAAGAGAAGGTAATAGTAATTAGCATCGCAAAAAGGCTGCATTGAAAGGCTTTTTCCCTCTGGCACGCCACGGTGTAATGAAAATTTGATATACAACTACAACGGAGTACAACATTTGAAATCCATAGGGTACACTTATCCGGCTTTAATCCCACGCTATTTATAACCGTAACAAGATCATCATGCAATCCCTTCTTAGCCAGAATCTTATTGTTTAATGCGCTTTCCGATTTGGTGGGCACTTCTCAGCTTCTCAGACTTGCTCCGGCATGCCCAAAAAAGACGAGGAACGAGGCCGCGTCCACGAGGCCGAAAAGGACGGAGAGAGCGGCGAGGGGGAGAGGGGGCGAGGGGGGGGATGAGGAGGACTTATACCCTTCGCGACGCTCGAGAGAATTCCCTCCGTCTCTCTCCCGCTTGTTCGCTCGCTGCGAAGCAATGTAACTATATAGGGAGCGAGCGCGCGTTAATTAGTTTCGCCTGAGTTAATGACTTTTTCCCTCCTAATCAGGTAATTCCGTATCTCTTTAAAATAATCTCGCCGCCCTACCGGCTAATGAAATTCTGAACTCGTTACTTACACTCGTGCGCTAGACCGAGTGAGTATCGGGGGTTTCGTGAAGAACAAAAGTTCCTCCCTCTTGCGCGTTGCCGGGCTGTATCCCGTGTTTTTCCTCTTTTCGAGGGGTGCTCCTCTCCCCTCCCCCCCACACACACACCCTCCCTCTCCTCCCACCCCCTCGCCGTGCCGCCGCCACCCCCGCGTTCTCGATTCCACCGCTACTTTATGAGAAATTGCGGAACGGCCGACGGAAATTGTAGCGGCCCGCATGCGATGCAAACATTACTTATATGATGCGCGCAAATACTTCGGACATGCATTCAAAGATATTTGCGCTACTTGTACTTTTCTGCACTACTGTCCGAAATCGCCAAATGAACCAGCGATGCTAAATTAGGAAGCATTAAAGTTATTTGATGATAAATACATCTCGAACACTTTCTCGATGACTCATTATAATTTATACATATTCATGATGATATTCATGTTGAACAGTAGCGAGTAGCTCATGGGCCAAATGAATGTAAAACGCTGTTGGTACAAATTGAGCGTCCGAGTGAGAGAGAGAGAGAGAGAGAGAGAGAGAGAGAGAGAGAGAGAGTGTCATTCAATTCATCGCCCGGTTTACATTATTGCTCCATAATTTTTTTCTTTCGCTCCTTATTTTTTCTTTTTACCCTCTCTGAATAAAAAACTTGATGCAATTATAAATTTTATTAAAAACGTTTCTTTCTTTTCCAAACAGTATAAATCATTTGTTAATTGACAAGATTGTTTTCGTCATCAAAGGCACTAATAATGTTTATTACTTTAATGGAAAAACTATAGTTATAAATTTTAATTCTGTAATCAGACTGTAATCATTTAAAAATCATATAATTTTTCTAAAAATAAAATCAACAAGCGTTGAGCAATTGGTTTTTTATAATTTTAATCCTTATAATGTTACAATAATTATTGTGAAATGCTTGCTAAAGACAAAATTTTATTTATTTTGAGTTACTTAAATGCAGCGCAATACAGTAACCAGTCACTCGAGGAATTTTGAAGATAATTTTCCCGTTGAATAATTACTGAAATAATAGATATTGAATTAATACGAGTTTAATTAAACCCCAAAGTAAGAATACAAAGATTGTCTGTAGTGTAAGATCTACAATTATCTATAATTTAATGTCAATCGGTTAAATAATAAAAAATCTTATTTGCAAGCATTTGAAGATGTTTAAAAAAGAAGGCTGAGAATTGCAATCCTCCATTGCAAGTATCACAACAACTGAAGTCAAAATGGTAGAAACAGAGATTGAGAAAAGACAAAACACGCAAGAGGAAAAACACTCGCGACTCAAAAGACGGAGAGACCCATTCATTAAAGTCGCTCCTTCAAAGGGTCAGGAGAAGCAATATCAGCAGCAGCAGGAACAGCAGCAGCAACAACAACAACAGCAACAGCAACAGCAACAACAACAACAACAACAACAACAACAATCACGGGAACGGCAGCAAAAGCGTGCGTCGTGCAACCCGCGTATTATAATTAGCTTCAAAGTAATCCTTTACAGGCAGTTAAATCGCGCGACTAAACCAGCAATCGAGGCATCAACATAAAATTAAATTACATTCCTCATTAATCCATGCAAATTCCGCGCTCTCGGTGCAATCGCGGCGAATCGCGGGGCCGGCGACTGCTTCCCTCTTTTTTCCTCCTCCCAGCCCCTCCCCCTTGGGCCGGCAGCCCTTGGCTGGGGGTCAAAGACCCTCTCCCATCTAGGCGTCATGTGTGATTACTTAGCTCGCGAGCGGCACCCTTTAAAGCCCGCGATCCCGTCCGGCGATTCGCAATGGCGTTTGATTATAAGGCGGCGGGGGCGGGGGTCGAAGTCGCACGCGATAACATTGGACGGGGGTTACCGAAAGAGAAAGCAAGGGACCTTTCGCGCACCTCGGGGAGCTCCACCCAGGCAACGACCTGTCGTGACTGCCCCAGGACGGCGCGGAGTCCGCGTGATCGATACCTGCGAACGTGTGCGGGGAAGTAACCGAGCCTGGGGCTCTTCTTGGAGGAGGCGGCCAGCCCATGCATACGCTACTCCTTGCTCTACGTGTTCTGGGGTGATTTCTGCTAGGCCGAGGGCTCCATCACACCGAGTTCCTTTCGAATTTTTTATTCATTTTTACGCGTATTTGCATTGGTTCCAACCCGTTCTTTATTGCCTCTCTGATAACGCAAGTGTTGCACTAATTTCCATTGTGTGCCTTGCGTGGCTTCTCTGGAAATTTACTCTCGTGTACTTCATAAGAAAACTAATTGCCCAACAATAACATATCCGTGTATCATATTTTTTATGAAAGTATTTCAATACTCTTTTGCCTGCTTACGATAATATTTTCACCTTACAATCATAAAATACCTATGAACTTAAAATATAGCAACAAAACGTTGTTGCATGTTATTGTTATTTTAATTAGTATATATACACTTTTATTTTTATAAAAGTATAAACTGATCCTCGCAATGGATAAAATTAATGTATATCGAGTATATAATAATATGAAATTTAAACTATCCCTATTGTACTATATTTAGAATTGTTTATGCATTATTGACTTAATATATCAAATTCAATAAATTTATAAAATTAAATTTTTGTTAAATTATTCAAAACTATAGAAATTAAACATTTTTATCGAGAAACCATACGCACAATGAAATTAATGTAAATGAATGTCAAGAAATCCAAGTGAATTCCAGAATTCAAATTACAGGAATACCTGAATTCCAGAAAATCGTTTATTTTCCCACATATTACACCCACGTAGAATGTAATAATTCTGGAACTTTTCTGAAATGATCATGTATATTTACTTGGACTATAAAAAAAAGATACAAAAAATTATATTGACAATGTCAAATAATAAATAATATTTTATTCTTATCGAAGCGTAATAAATATTTTACTATCGTTAATAAAAACTATCTATAAGATGGAATGTTGAAATAAACAATTTTTTTAAATTTTAGCTATGTGTATATTATAATATCGAGAATTGAATATTTAAAAAATGAATTTCAAATTGCATAAATTACATGCATTGATATAATAAAAATGTTTAAAAATCGAAAAAATATTTTTAAAAAGTATTTTAAACTTCAACAAAGAAACTTTGAAAACAATTATTTTATTAAAAATTAGAGTAAATATTATAGAATATTTTATGTGAAAAATTATAAATGTAACCATTTAAAATTGATGACAAACTATAAACTTAAAAGCGCACGTAAACGCAATTTTTAATTTTCCTGAAAATATAATTACTGAAGTTAAATGCTCGCGATAAGTCAAATTAATGAAGGAATTTACGGTAAACCGTTGAAAGTGCCATCGGTAAAATAAATGCAATACTCAGAAGAAGACGCCGAGTTTGAGATTCCTCGACTAATAAACATGTTGCCAAGGGCCAGTTATCCATGTCCAATGAAAGCATCATCGAAGTGTCGGATTCGGGAGGAAGATTTAGTTGCCCGAGCCATTAGGGAGTTAGGTTGCACGAAACCCGGGAAATGAGCAGAAATCGGCGGATTCCAGGGTCCGGTGAGGTTCGCGTCACGGCGGTGACTCGTGGCCTCCGCCTCGGTCGATGGAAGCCCGATAAATTACTCGGTTCCCCGGGCTCCGATGCTCGTGTCCCGTCTTCCTCGGCGGCGCCGCTATGGTGCATCCGCTCCGTCGAGGAGAAGAGGCTCGACATCCTCGACGTGATCGTGGACAGGCTGACAGCCGAGGCAAGTGGCCTCCCATTGTCGTTTGCCATTGTCGCTCCTTGGCCATTGTTTACCCGGTCGACGCGATGGTCGTCCTCCCCGCACCCCTCACTGGGCCATTAAACTAAACAAAACAAAAAGGAAAGATGCACCTTAAACGTGACTGGCTCGTGCTTCATTCTGTTCTGCGATGTGAGTTATTGCAATCAACGTCCTCGCTATATTTGGCCGGCTGAAGGAAGCCTCCCCTCCCCCCTCCCCCCCTCTCCCCCCTCCCTCCCTCCCTCACTCCCTATCTACTGATCTATCATTTCTCGGCTAAGTAGCCCAGCAGCTGCTTAAATTCTTATAAATGACTCGCTGTCAATCTCGCCCTCTTAATTAATTAGCCTTCGGATGCTTTGCCCCGCTACGCGTCATGCTCGCTATAATCATTCGGCGAATTTTTCACCCACCCTTTAAAATTTGCGAAAATCAAAAGGGATTTGCTCGAAACGTCGACTCTTCAGCTCATTATGTAAATCTGTGTTTTGAAAGTTTCAGCGTTTACCGCGTACCCGGGAATTATTAAAGTGAGCAATCACGAAAGCCCCCGAAAATGGGTCTTTTGTGGGCTTTTGTCCAGCTGGGCTGGTGATGGATCCCGATACTCCAAAACAAAACTTTCGGCTCAATTTACGGGGCGAGGCATAAGATATTAATCTGACTTCATATGCGATTAGCGAAGTGAAGAGTGGCCGGGCCAATGGAAATACCCGTCAACTACTTGGCGAACGGTTAATCCGTTATGGAACATGCCAAGATTTATGAAGATGACGGAGCGAGCTGCTTAAAGCTCCTTTCGTCACGTGGTCGACCTGCATTTAAATTGGACAATATGTAAATACGAGAAATTTATACCCAGACCTTTTTTGTTATCGGTTGCCCGAGTGACAAACAGAGGAAAACTTTGCATTCACGATCGTTGTAAGTCATTTGACTACTCCCACGTAAATAGAGTTGATCCTAGCCATTGATTTATGATTGATTTTTGGAGCACACGTGCTCCTTCTTCTCTTGGCTCTTGGCTCTTTTTTCAATTTAGCATGATGAAAATTTTATCGTTTTCACGTGTGTGCACCTGGAGCCTGAACGCTTCATTGCTAACCAATCACAAATGTGATTTTTATTCAGCTATTAATTGATAATGACGAGCTTAACCACCCAATTTTTATTTAAACTTGCGCTGTTGTGTAATCGAAATTTTATAATTTAATTAGTAGTAGATTTCAAGTGTGTAACATAAATCTACCATAAGATACAATAAAAATACACTCCAAAAATGCTGACTTATCTTTAATTCGAATGATCGTGGCACGGGAAAATGTATTAATTATTTAAGGCTATCCGTGCATCTCATTAAAAACAAAGTAATGGCCCGGCTGTCGCGAGTGTGTGCGTAATTCTTGTATGGCACATTCCATGTAATAACGAAATCATTTTTATACAATTTGTATACTTGGAGCTTGTGAACCTATAAGATAAATTAAAGGTACAGGAGGAGCTTGAAGATAGGCTAAGGTATGCAATAAGGATGCACGTTGCAATTTAATGCACGAAATATTCAGAGCGCACATGTGGGCGTAGTTAGTGTCAGGGGCACGTGCTGAAATTTACTCAGAGAGACGCTTTGTAAAATATTCCGGGATAATATATCGACACTAAATTTCGATTACGATTTGAGATGCACGAACAAGAATCATATTGGTTATGAAAATTCAATCGTTTTTCGAATTTGAATTTTACGTATCCTCCAAGAGCATTTGAGATGTAATGTTGTTTTATTGCGTTTGCCGTACGAAATGTCCTGGTGGTACAACTTTTACTCGGCAAAAATTACCTCGCCTGCTTATTTATTTATTCAGCGCCAAATTCTGTCTTTATGAGTTGTAAAAGTGTTGAGGCGAAACGTCGAGGCGTAATAAGCTATTGATCTAAAAGTCTCGAGGCTGTGATCAGAGTTTGCAGGAGTCACCTCAGTGGCTAACTGAAAATGAAACGAGTGCAATAAATATAAAGGCAGAGGATGCGAGGGGAGGGAGCCAATAATGATAATAATGAGTAATAGCAAAGGTTTCCCGAATAACCGGAGCTCGAGGTACATTCGGAATGAAATCTCGTTAAATCTGTATCGTGGAGTCATTGGCGAGATCGGAGCAGCAGACAAAGCCCAGGACCTCCCCCTCCCCCTCCCCCGCTCCCGCAGAAAGGAAAGTGAATCGGAGTTTCTGGTATTTTTCCTTTGGAAATGAGAGTAGTCCCAGCTCCGGCAGCAGCGACTCAATCCCCGTATCTCTTGTTATAAATGCTCTCGGGCGTTCGCCAATTGACTTGCCCCTTTCAATCGCACGGCCATCATTTTTGCGCAGAGCGAGAGCGATTGAGCCGCCAGCGATCCGCGTTCTATTCCGCCGGTTATTAAATCAGCCTCCTCGTAAATAACCGCCTCCCCGAGTCGCCGTGTCCCTCTTCCTCCTTGCGAAATCCTCCCGTTCCTCTCAGTCTTCGACATACCGATTTTATACGTGTACACACACACGCGCGCGCACACACACTCTCTCTCTCCTTCTCTCATTTCGTTTCTCTTTGATTCTCTCTTTATCTGTATCTATAATCGCGTGGAGTCCGCTCTCGTTCGTTTCGTCGCTAATTATTTTAATTGGCCGGCGCACATTCAAAAGGAAGAATATCCCTGAAGAAAGGAGGAGGTGGAGGAGGAAGAGGCTGGCAAGAGATGAGGGAAGGAAAGGCAAAACTGCTGCCGATTGCTAATCCTGACCTCTCTACCGTCTCTTTCTCGTATCTTCCTCTCGGTCCTTTTTCCTTCTGTATTTTTCTACCATCTCTCTCTCTCTCTCTCTCTCTCTCTATCTCTCTCTCTCTATCTCTCTTTCACTCGACATCATTGCATAACCTGCATTAAGACCAAACTTTTTCCTAGAGAATGAATTTGCATACATTCATAACTAAGATTAAAGAATTCTTTATGAGTAAATAATGGAGACTATGAGTAGTTTTAATGTATTCTCTGAAATATTTATTATTTAGCAGTTTAAATCTTTATTTCAGTTTCATTTTAATTGATAAAATCATCGAAATGAGTCAAAAATATTACTTTGATACTCGAAAAATTTAAACGAGTATTATTATTATCTGTACAAGAAGATAATTTCGATAAATATAAATTTAACGTGTCCCGCGTAATTTTCAATTAATCTTCTTACAAGAAATATATTTTTAATTATGTACAAACGTAAAAAATATGGTATAATTATTCATTTTAACGTAAATGTAAAATTCATTTACCGTATGCTGTGTAATTCTCACAATTTATTTCTAGAATTTAATTGAAAAATTATTTTTTCTATTAAATGCTAAAATTTTGTAATTTATTAGTTTTTACATATTTTTTATTTTACACATTATTTATTAATAAAAATACTTTAAAGCAACATAAATATTATTTCACATTATTATTACATATCATGCAATAATATCAATTTTTTAAATTTTTTAAATTTGCATTTACATTATTGTGTTTACAAATTTGTCTTTATTTCTTGCAATAGATATATCCAAATCATAGATACCTCCTAATGCTGTAAAGAGACATAATTTTCTTTTGCATACTGTTGGAAAAGTTATGTAATCTATAGAAGAGTATTATCCTAAAATAAATAAAGATATATAAACGCAAGATGTATTATTTTATTGTTTATTATTGTTCACTAATTATGAAAGAATTATGGGGAAAATAAGGAATGCAATATTTTTTTCCTGTTATTGAAATGGTTTGCAATGTATCGATTTCTCAATCAAACAATATTAAAAATATTTGCTTATCTAAAATTATTATTAAGCATTACCATATAAATGTTTCTGCTTTTTGAAACCCCGAAAATGGCAATTAATTCTAGTCTGCATTATCTAGAGTTTCGAAATCGTTGATTAGCATATTGATTGGCGATGACGAGAGGCACGAAGGACGGTTGATTTTCGCACTCAAAAAAGGGAAAATGAAAGAGCCTCACAATTTAATAACTGGAGCGTCGATTTTATCCGGCAGTTTGATTTTATTCGGGAGAGCAAATGCAAAGGAACGTGGGCTTAAGACTCAATTGCGCTCTGTGGAATTCGTTATTTTAATTGTGGCTTCGTTCTGAGGCATTTATCTTTTTATCTCTGAGTGAGTTCCTTGAACGACGTTTATGGGACTACTTTTGAACGAGTCTTTTATGAGAAAAAAATAATGCACAGTGAACTTTGTTAAATTGCTGATTCATCAGTTTTAAAGCGCTATTATTAAGAAACCGAGTTCTGTTACTTTCCTGCCATTAGGCTTTTAAAATTAAAAATCACGGCGAGGAGAAATGGGACGCATCCTTTATTTCGCTGATTTGGTATGTTTGCTATTTCGAGTAATGTTTTTGCGTAATAGTGGACAAAGTGCTCGAGAATAGTAATCGTGAGATTTATGGAATTGACACAGATATTGAGGTACGAGGAACATCGAAATGCGATTATTGATATTGTGATATCGGTAAATAATTCTGTGCCGAGAAATCAATTTTCATGGAGATACAGAACTGCAGGGAGTAATTGAAGGCACTAAAATTTCCAATGGTCCATAAAGAGGGAGAAATTAATTTATTTATTTATTCAGCAATATTGATGAGGGTATAACTCTGAAGATTTTCATGCAGATTGATTGAAAAAGCCATAGGCGGGGGGGTGTAGGATGGAGGAGGAAGGAGGAAGGAGGGAGGAGGGAGGGAGGGAGGAAGAGAGGCCGAAGAAAGTGTCCAATTGCTTAATGAAAAGAAAGAAGGAGGATGTGTTTTAGGGTCTATCCAAGAGAGCGATAACCCTTGTCATAAATCGCAAGGAGCGAGGTGGAATCGATGGAGGAATGAATATTGGCCGGTCGGGCCGTGGACCAACTAACGAGTACAGACGGAGGCTGCCGTGTGCCCGAGCGAGTCGCGATTTTAAATTCACCAATTACTCGGCGTATGTTTTAATAACCGTTAACGAGAAAAAAGAAAGGGGCGCGGGCCGCGAGCAAACAAACGAAAAAGGTGAGGTCTGGGGCCCGATGCCGAGACAAAAGAAAAGAGCCCGAGTCGAAGGCAAAAGTAATACCGCAGACCGCAAACCTGTCGTTTGCTCTGCCGGCGAATGAGAGGTTGCGAGGCGTGCCACGGGCCCGGAGCCCCGAGTCCCGAGCCCCGAGCCCCGAGCCCCGAGCCCCGAGCCCCAGCCCAGAACCCCAGAACTCGAGGATCGCCATTACTATTACGCTGCACGAGGAAACAGTTCCATTGTCGTTATTGCCCGGGCAATTTTACAGTAGTAAACTGAAATTAAAAGGGAACGTGTTATTTCGTCGGGGCACGGGATCTCCGGGCGGCGCGCGCGTAAAACCTGCCCGCCAGCATCCGAGAAGAGGAGCAAAGGAGCAGAGGAGCAGAGGAGATCCTCTCCGAGGATCCAGCTTTACGATTCCTTCTCTCCCTCCTCCCGCCCTCCCGCTCCTTGCTTTTGATACCCGCACTCCTGGCTAACGGTCCACCTCGGAGATTAAACAATGTATTTCATTAATGTGTTTTTGCGCTTATTGGCAACCACTTTTATTGTGCTTTAAACAGCCGCACCCCTCCCTTTCTCCCATTTACATCCTGTCTAACTCTAGCCACGTACTTTTATCTTTCCGCTTGCTGGAATTTGAATTTTGTGGGCTCGAGCTCCTTCAAACTTCCTTCCTATCTTCCTTCGACGCAACTTTCTCGAGAGCTCCATTTTGAAAACTTTTATTACGACTAATAAATATATACATTGACAATCAAATGTTAACGTGTTTCGAGAAACTTCATTCCTCAACGAAATTTGTTGATTTTCCATCACCTTTCACCTTAGCAGCGCGCTCACCGATATGATTTAAAAAATAAATCCAATTTCTAACAATAATAAATAAATCGTTAACTATTTAATTAATATTCTCATAAATAATTTTTGCAAAGAATATTTTAGTTTATTTAAGATAAATTTTAACTACTAGTTATCTATTCATAATCAATAAAACATATCTAATCTATTATTATGAAACATTTTAAATTCAAGGAAATATTGCCTTTCTCAATAGTGTCTATTGCAATGGAAACGCATTGATTATTTAAAAAATACAAACCAACGGTAAAACTAAAAAAACATATATTGATACTTTCAACATGTTTACAAGAATATATATTTTATTATGCCAAACTAATTATGTACTAACTTCAATTTACAAACGTGTTAAAATGCTCGTCCTGTCATTAAATAAATTGTATTTTTATTTTTTTTTTTTAGTCTGCGTATAATTATTTTACAAAATATAAAAAGATTTTAATTTAAAATTCAAAATGTCTTTTTATTTATTATTTTATTATTATATTTTGTAAAATAAACGTAGAAAATTTATATGTTAAATGCATGATTTTCTACTATTCAACATTTTTCAACAAGTTTTGATATTCGATATTTTTCTTTAAAAAAAAATTTGTACTATTTAAATAACTTTATATGGACATTTATGCTAAAAAGATGAACAATATTTCATACCTAGTTTGGAGATTTGTTGGTTAGCTATAAATTATGGATGGTTTAAAAACTCATATATTTAGTCAAATAAAATATGTATTTGAAGTAACTGAAATTTTAGTGTATCTATAAAAATTAAATTTGACGTAATTGTCTTATCATGAAATAATGTAACATAAACATCAGTGTCATAAATTTTATATATCGATAATTTAAGTTTCAAAATGTACATAAATATAAAAATTTTATAAACAATGTAAATTACATTTTGAAATTTGTCACATACAGTTTGGGTAGTGTTCTAGTGTTTACATAGTGAAATTTGTAAGGGCAAAGGATTAGATTTTGTTGAAGCTTGAGTGTCTCCTCACCTTAAGACCTCGTGAACATGTTCAATAAAACAAGTAAGATGGATAAACCGAATTTTTTTAGCACCTTTCTACCATTCTCTACCGTTAACTTTAAGAGGCACAAGGCCAATGTTATAAAGTATCATGAAAAAGCCTCCAAGAAGTAAAAAAGGCATTGCATTCTCTTGGGTGAACCCTAAAAATTATGTAAAGTCAGAGTAGACAGCGAGGCTCATTTTTCAATCGCCACACGAGTCCAAGACGCTTCTGCTGCACCTCAGACAGTTGTAAGAGACGAAGAGAGAGAGAGAGAGAGAAGAGCAGGAGGAAGGGGGAGAGGGGTGAAATGAATGCAAAGTAAAGCAAAAAAAGGAAGAAAAGGAAAAAAAGAAACCTAGCCGAAGGAACAAACAAATCTGAAGGAGGAAAAAAGATGGGCACCCTTTACCTGTCCCTCTCGCTCCCCCTCCTCCGGGCCTCATCGAGTTAACTCTCCTTTAAGGAAAGCTGATGGTCGACTGAACGACTGAACTGAAGCACCCGGGTAACGTCTGAGCACAAGCGCATTGTCACGAATCCGGGCCGTCGGCGTGACGTTCGCGCATATATATCCCGCGGAACGACTACGAGGAGCAGGAGGAGGAGGAGGTGGAGGAGGAGAAATCGAAGAGGAGACGAGGAATAAAAAGTAAGCGGGACCTAAGCTCGCTCCCGGCTCCCGGAGGAAAAAATAAACGGACTCATGAGGGAATGAGGGAATGAGGGAATAACAAGGAGCCGGCGAGTCACTCGATTCCGTGTACTTGGTAGCTCCGCTCCCACCTCCTCCTCCTCCTCCTCCTCCCCCGATATCGCATTCGATCTCGCGCAAACGTCTCAACTGGCCACAAACATAAATCCTGGGCCCCCTCCCCCGGCCCCGCGTGCATAAAACGGGAGCGAAATGCAAAACAATCGGGGACGTGGGTGACGGAAAGTCCTCGTCTTCTTCTTCTTCTTCTTCTTCTTCTTCTTCCTCCTCCTCGTCTCCTCTTTTCCCTTTCCGTGCTCCCCTTATTTATTTGCTCCGCTGGCTCCTTTGACGCTTTCTCGTTTTCTCGTCGGCGCGGAATCACCGCGTACAACGAGGCGAGCGAGAGAGAGAGATGGAAGACTAAGGGCCCTAGGGTTTTAGGGACCAATGCAAGGAGAGCGGCGATGGACAAAAGCTCCCAAGAGCTCCGCCTACGAAAGGAAGTCCGTCTCCCATGCATCTTTACCTCGTCTCTCTTTCTCTTCCCCTTCTTCCTTCAAACCATCTCTTTCCTCGAACGAGTGATCGGCTGAAATACTGCTTATATCAAAGCAGACTTTCCAAAACTTCCATCTTTCTTTCCTCTCGTAATCTTACTTTCCTACCTTGTCTTCATTAATTATCTCTCTTCATTTTTATTTCAGTCGCTCCTTAATTCCACATACGACTTACTTATTGTCTTTCAACTTTTCCTTCTTTTTTGCCGTTACAACAGTACAATGTGCTTGAAAATCCTCTAAGTACGCTTGCTTTAAAAGCAACCAAAATTATGATTTTAAAAAGTTTTAGAAATTCTAAGTGTATGTTAAGTTTAACTTGAAAAGTTTATTATAAGTGTCTTTTTCAAGTGTTTCTGCAAAAGTTAGAAAGTAATGTGCCTCAAATTTTATATTTATTTATTGAATTAACTTTAGTTTCAAATATTACAAGAATTATCTTGATGTAAAAGAATTTTTACGATATATTATCACTTTATTTACAAAAAGTTTAATTCTTAAAAATAAGTTTTAAATACTATTTTATTTATTTCAAAAGTTCTATACCTAATCAATGCATTAAATAAAATCTAGTAATCTAATAAGATTTCTTAAATCTCTGAGATAATAAGTTACAAACTCATTAAGAATAAAGCACTGTGAACAATTACGAAATAGCCTTGAAAGATTGAAATTAAATAAGCTATTTTTAAAACAAATACATTTTGTAAATTCAAGCTTTAAAATCAGTTGCAGCTGTGCACAAATCCTTTTGTTTAAATGATTCACTAAAATAATGAGTCCAAAACTTTGATTATTAAAGAAAAAATTAAGGATTGTTAAGCTTTGGCTTCTAAAAGTTAAGTGCGGTTGCATTTCTTTTTTCGTTCCCATTTACAATTTCTCTCTCCCTCTCTCTCTCTCTCTCTCTCTCTCTCTCTCTCTCTCTCTCTCTCTCTTGATGACGCAGCTTGTCTTTGGCCTCTCGGTTTCACGTCGCTCGTGCACAGTCAATTTTCAGCTACCGACTCTCTGTTCTTCTCTCGATCTTTAGTGGTCGGAGTAATAGCGATCGCAGGTTACCCGTGTCAATTAATGTCCCTTGCGTCGCCGGACGAATCTCCTCGCGTTACTACTGGCGCAAACGCCACAACTACTCCCACTACTACTACTTGCACCACTACTACTACTACTACTACTACTACTACTACTACTACTACTACTACTACTACTAATACTAATACTACTAGTAATACTGCGCGATACTACGGAAGATTGATCGATCGTGGGTCCTTTCACGATGAATTAGCTCGCGTACTATTGTATTTTTTCCGTCCCCCCTCCGGCCCCCGCCCCTTTCACTCTTTCACTCTCTTGGAGCTGTCAGTCGTGGGCCCATTTAACGTCCACCGTCTTTTACCTTCTTTCTATCTCTTCTATCTCGCGTATTGTCTTTCTTCTTGTTTCGTTCCAAGTCTTACGCCCGTCGTAAGTTGGTTAGATAATTGCTTTAGTGTGATTTTGATAGGCTTTGCAATTGCGAGTACATATTGCACTGCACTTTATCCTACTTAATTGGCATTTATTTACTTAATAACAAAAACCATTTTCTACGCTGGTTTCTCTGCATTGATATACTTGAATGCATTTTATACTTATTAGTGATAAAACAGTTTAATAAAATAATAAATACATTTTAAGAGGTTAGTAATTTCTAATAATTTCAATAATAATATATTGGATATAGAATAACGTCAAAATAAATTTAAACAGTATAGTTATTATTTTGTTGAAATTTAAACTGTTTTGGACAACGGTATTATTTTTAAATGAACTCTATTAAAGTAGTGGAATCGGTAAAATTGAAAATCGATAAAATATTTTAAGAGAAAAAAATGTTTATTTGCAAAAATGTTCATGATTTATGTAGTAACTGAAGAGTGATGAATTCCCGTCAAGATCAAGGAAATCGTATTGACAGTTAAAAAGTATGAGCTTCATAAGCAAAAAAGAATGTTGATTAATAAATAGCGGTAGATGAGTGAAAGGGGTTGTTGACTTTCACCTCGATTTGGGCAATGAAGCTGTAGAGTCCGCGGGGCCAGGGAGTCCGGAAGTGGCCGAGGGTGGGGCCGAGGGTGAGGGAGGTACGGAAGGCTCGGCGCACGTCGAAACGTCAGGAGCCATCTTTCAGCCGGTCATAGGACACGTCTCCTGTGCCTCCCACCACCTCGTGGGAACGGCGAGAGGCCCACCGCCAGGAAGTAGCGGCCTGGCACCGCCCACTTTGGCGCCGAGTCAGGAGCAAAAGCGAGAGCAAGGTCAGTTGGGCTCTTCTTGTCACATTCTTGTCAACGGGGACAGCGTGCCGCGTCAATCTCCCTCCCGGGTGCCCGGGTGCCCGGGCCCCTTCCCTCCCTCGTGGATGAATGAGTGGATGGATGGTCGGGAAGAGGGACGGATGGACGGATGGACGGATGGACGGATGGATGGGCGACGGGCGACGGACGGGAACCGACAGCCTCTCCTCGATGCGTCAAAGAGAAATATAACCTGCATCGACGCGAACTAAGAGCCTCATTAGCCCCGCTTAGCCGCGAACGCGTGTCCTCCTCGCGTCACCTGTCACTTTTCCATTTTTTCTCCCCCTCTTCCACTTTCTCCTCTTCCTTTCCTCGGCCATTCGTCTTTCTTGGCGCCCATTACCTGCCTTCTCCAACTCTTCCGGGATTCACCACGCGAATTTATACGATTAACGACACGACATAAACAACAACGACGAAACATTAACAATGACAATAACAATAATAAATAAGCTTTATATCCTTTGATCCAGATTGTTGTTATCATCATTACCGTCATTAGTTTATTTATCATTATCATTAATACCATTATGAAAATTACCATAATATTGATGATAACACTAGAAACCACAACATGAATAAGTTATAATTAGTTATAAAAGTAAATTAAACCGATCAATTAGAATTTATTATTTGTTTATTCATTTAATAAAATTATGTTCAATACTCAAATTTTTTTCGCATTTAGAAAAAGTCAAATTATTATAAGAAATAAAGATTTTTATATTCTGACCATAAACTAATATTAGCTATTAAGAAAAAACTCTAAAAATTATTTAATTACAATCACCTGGAAAATTAAATTATATTCTTTAATAAATTATAAATATAAATAATAACAATATTAATAAAAATATTTTATTGAACGTATAATAACATTAAAATAGATTATAGTTTAATTAACATAGATGGAAAATTAAAAACATTGAATAATTAAAAATAATTGTCAATTGTATAAAATAAAAAATATCTTTTATCAACTCTGAAATGTATTATACACTATCTTAGAAACAAATGAAATACCTGATCATAATTTTTCACAAATAACAAATTCAACATTTGTTTAACAATTTGTTTATCAAGTGTTTTTATTTTAATTTTTTTAATTTAGAATCTTTCGATTCCCATTTAAATTATCACATTTCTTTTCATCGAGAGATCTAAGACTACAGAAAGAGCAAAGTATCATTATCGATTTTTTATGAAATTAATATTTTTTCAATCTCTTAAAAGACTTGAAAAAATTACTTTTATTCTTTAATTATTTTTATTCTTTAGATTTCGAGTATTTTATCAAGTCAAAAAATTGTATTATAACACGTTTTAACTTCATAATTTTATTTAAATCAAATTTTTTTTAACCATTAAATAATTTAATGGGTTCAAAAAATTTGCTTTTAAAATATCATCCGACCCATATTTTAGATTTTTTTAACAACTAAATCGAATTTCGCATGGTCGACAGACGTGACGAATCCTCAGTAAATAAAACCGACTGCATAGAAAAAATGTTCTGCAAGTCATATACCATTAATTTGCCACCGTTTAACCAGATTCGTCAGTGACTGTGATGATGCATCAACGTCACACGCTAATTTAATGAAATTGATCGGAATACCTATGATGTAAGATTGTTCATTATTCTTCCAGGTATGTACAGCAGGCATGTGGCGTACGATTTATAGGTTTGCAAAAAATATTTTCGAAAATGTTAAAATGGAACGGAAAAGTGCACAAAGAAGCATATAATTTATTCTGTATTCAAATATATTTTAAGTTATTATAATAAAAAAAAAAAAAAAAAAAAAAAAGTAGAAAATGTCAAATTTGGTACATTATTAACTTTATCGATATATCTTGAAGATAAAATACATATTCAGAATTAGATATTTAAAAAATTTATCTATCTTTTAATCAAGTAGTCTTACGTATTTTTTACATAATTATAGTCTAGGGCAAAGTATATTTATCCTACGTAACCAAGAGTGTAGCTTTTATTATTCTCGTTAAAGTTTCAGCTTACAATCTTGATTTCAACATTCACTTCTTCAATATATTGAAAATTACATTTCAAACATAAGATGTACAAAAAACAGCTTTATATTTAAAATATTACTAAATTACGCTATGAATAATTCATATTTTTCAATTATCAATTAGTTTAGTTTTAAAAGCGTTATAAAATTTTCGAAAAATCATTTCATTTAAAATAAATTGACCGATAGTGCAAAGTTACATAAAAATTCAATTGTACAAGGTACGTTTCAAAATTTATTCACTTTCGAAAAGTGAATAAGTACAAAAAAGACAAGTGTTAATTGGCCTGTGGAGAGACAAGCCGAGTAACAACTACCACATAAAGCACGTCGGCGAGGTAAAAATAGAAGGATGAAAGTATTGAGAACGTTGCACTGCCGTGGGGCGGGGGAGGAAAGGGCAGAGGAATTATTGGCATCGCCAATGCGATTGCTCGAGATCGTTGGGAAGAGCGAGTAGCACCCGTGGACCGGGAGGCTGAGAAAAATCACGTCCTCGTGGAGAAAATGGCGGGGATTTCCGCAGCGGGAGGAAAAGTCCTCGCGAAGTCATTTCGGAGTTGTTGCTGGTGGGGTGATTGGTGGTTGGTCGGGACCACCCGGAGTGAGCCTCGAGCCCCGATCGTTTTGCCGGTTTTTCTCGCTTATTAAGAAACCATCAATCTTGGGCTCCGGAGCGAGATGCGATCGGTGGCACCGCGCTTTCGTCTCCCCCTCCCTCCCCCTTCCTCCCCATCCCTCCGGCTTTATCCGTGTGTCTATCAATCCTCAGCGCGTGTACGTGTTTATCGCCCAAGTCCTCCCGATAGATTTAGCCCCCCCTCCCCCCTTTGACTTTCACCTCCTCCGCTTTATTTGTTCTACGCTTATTAATAGGTGTTGGTGTTGCGCTCCACGGCGTAGACCGATCTTCCTCTCTACAGCCAGACAACCCTTCGCTGTTAATTTACAACAACTTCAACACGACTCATCCCACGTCGCCTTGCTCTTGATAAGTCCATCCTCGATTTATTGATTCTTCACAAGGGCACAACCTGCATTTGCGTTTATTCCCCAGGAATTTAAATTCAATTTTATTTTCTCATTAGCTGTATCTTATTCGCACTTGGCATTTTCGAAAATCGTATTATTTTCATTAGCATTGAGTTGTACCTTTTCCGATAGGGCGTATTTGTCACGGTCACAGTAGGGAATTAACATCAAAGCGATTCGAGCCTTAAGCATTCCAGCAACTTGCCTTATTTCTACATCCATTAATTTTATCGCGTCTTTTCCAAATTAATTTCAATGAGTATTTATTTATGGAAAGTTTTTAGCTTTTAATTCGGTAGAAAAAGTGCTCTCCACGTCGTAGAAAAATTTGTATTCTTTACAGCCGTAAAAAATTGAAGCATCCCATCTAATCTTGCAGAACTCGTTCTACTTAAAGCAGTGTAATATAACTTATTTTTTTTATAAACCTACGCATAAAAGTTACAATTTACAGGAGAATCGTATTCAGTAAAAAAAGGTTAACGAAACTCACTGCATGCCTTAATCGGCAATATACCATTTCGCTCAGGATATTTTAATTTTTTTCTTTTGCTTTGCTCCTCAACTTCGACCCTTTCTCATCTCTATATCTTAGCTCGAGAAAAACACCTCTCCCAGCATGCAGTACACGCACTTTGGCACTACCTCTCTCTCTCTCTCTCTCTCTCTCTCTCTCATTTTGTTTCTTTTACTCGCTCTCTACGTACACCCACACACACGTGCACGCAAAAATCGTGCCTCTCTCAAGTCTTTTACCTTCACCTTTTGCAAGCGCATTACGTGCAAGGTATATGGATGTACTGTCGGAAGTGGCGTTCGGCATCGCTTTTGATCATCGCCGACGTCTCGCGCAGCCGCAATGCCAAAAATAAAAAGTTGTAAAGAAACGGAAAAAAGAGGAGAGACGCCAAGAGAAGAAAAAGATCAAAGTTTCGATTGTTCTGTTTTTTCGTTCAAAGTGGCCTACTGCCCATGTATTATCAACTTGCTCTTCCCTTGCTCCTCCCGTCCACACACATGACCTCGACTATCAGTGTGCCCGCGGTATCCCTTTCGCGGAGGATCCAAAGATTGTAGCTTCGATCGGGGCAGGGGAGGGGGCGGGGTGGGGGATCCGCGAGAGACCGGTTAATCACTCTTCGAGGAGGGTGGGATACCGACTCCAAGACTACGTCCACTGACGAACACAACGAAAAACGTAACGTCATTATTTCTCCGAGAATAACGGACTCGCTGAACCCGGGCACCCATTTTCCCGTCAATGCGTGTAAACATATCCCCTGTCTATATCAATATACGCTGTCTACATAAAAAATGGACTTGTCATGTCATGAATTTCAGCGGTTTTTTTTTCAACATTTGATCACGCACACTCTTTGTTAAACTCTAAGCTCATGGGTTAGCTAATCGTTAGACAGGCCCGTTAAATACACGGCATAAATTATTGTATTAAACTTGCGAAATAATATTTTAAGCGCATCTGTAACCGATGTGTATTGCTAATATAATTACTGAAACATGATCCATTCGCTATATATCTATTGCTTTTATTTCCTTGATTCAAATGAAGGAACTTCTTGCACTTGAAAGTAAATTTAAATTTATTTTTTATGCTTGCTAAATTAACTTTTGAAATCTTTAATAACTTGTAATGCAACATAAATTTACGTTTTTAGTATTTTATTTATATCATTAATTCAATAAAATAATAATTTGAAAACAATTTATTATATGTGCAAGAAGTTTTTAAAAAAATAAATATTTTTCAATTATTTATAAAAGAAATAAAATTAATTATTGAAATAATAAAAATAATTGTTGTTTTAAGTAAGATAATAAAATAAACATTGAATTATTTAAAAAAAGATGTAATAAATACCTGTAACCGTTTAATGACAAAAGTGACAAATTAATGTAAATTTAAATAAAATTCAAAGAAATTCTTATCAACATATTTACGTATGTGTCCAACCACATAAACCACATCCAACCAGTTTAACGAGTCAATAATAATATTTGCAATTGCTATAGATTTCCGTTACAATTACAATACATGCATTATTAAATGATATGATTGCTGCAGTTTTTTATTTTTTCCATGAATAAATTTAAAAAAGAAAAAAAGAAAAAAAAATATGATAAATAAACCACAACGAAGCAAAAGAATAATGTGAAAATATTTTTTATAATAAGAATGCAAATATATACTGATTGACATTTATTTTCGCCATTTACCATTCCTGGTTTATTTTCTTTTTTTTTATATTTTTTTCCATTTGATAGATGCAATCAGTGAATCTGATAACGCGTTGGACCATTTTGTGATAGACATTCGTTAACGATCATAGCTTCAATTCGATGTGTAAAAAATATCATAACCTTTAACTGATATCTTTTTCATCGATGCTTGGAGGAAATAATTTTATTTTTTTTCGACTGATCTCAGCCGAAAATTACAAATATGATTTATTGTGCACACGAAGGATAGACATGAGTATTGCGATAATAAATATTAAAAAAAAATCATCGAGAGTTCCAAAAAGACTCGAAGGTCTTAATTTAAAGATGCATATAAACCTGTTATATAAGATTATGTTATATAAGAAGGGATTTAATTTAATTTTTAAATGAGTGAACTTTGTATTAAATTTACCAACTGGAAATAAATATCTCGTTCGAAATAGATTTTTCATTTGGAAAATTTAATTCATAAATCAGTTGTTATTATTTATCATAAAGAAGTTGAAATTACAATAAAATAAGGAAAACTCGACGTGAAATATGATAATAAAAAAATCTTGTAAATTAATTTTGCGAACATTTTTTCGGACTCATTAAGAATAGTTGCTTAAAAATACGTGAACCAAATTAATTTAAATTCGGATAATGGCAAAAACTTAAGAGTTCACTCGGTTGTATTTTTGGATTTTAGAGCGAAAGCAATTACCATAACGGTAATTAAAAATGCTGGACAATTATAGATAGATAGAGGAATAATTGGAGAAGTTCCGAGAGGGGAGAGGAAATCGAAGGAAAAAGGTGCCGAGTGGGGTGGTGTCATGGCCGGGAAAAGTAAAATATGCCCCAATGGAAGCTTGTGGTGCAATTATAGATTAATTTCCACGGAGGAAAAGATTCGTGCATTCGAGAATGGAAAAAGTGGCCGAGAATGGAGAAATGGCGGGAGGGAAAGAAAATTTTTTCTTGGCGTTCTCGCGTCGGAGTCATGCAACGCCGTCGTAAATCTACCGACCAATGGGACGCGAGGAGTTGGCGGAATTGGCGGCGTTTCTCCAAAGGCTTTCTCGCTCCCTCGGGCCTCCGCCCAATCCTAAGGCCTCGGAAGCGATTACTTTCCTCGTCCGATCGCTCATGCTAATTTCATAACAACGGCCCTCGCTCCAATGAGTGAGCTGCTGCTGCTGCTGCTCCGGTTGCTCCGGTTGCTCCGGTTGCTCCGGTTGCTCCGGTTGCTCCGGCTGCTCCGGCTGCTGCTGCACTTCTGCCCGCGCGCGAAATGAGCAAGAGAGAGGGCCGGGGCCTCTCGGGGAAAAAAGGAAAAAGTGGCCCGGGAGAAGCGAAAAGGCGAGAAAAATGGTCGAGAGGAAGAGGAAGGACTGTACGAGCGCTCGCGAGCCGCCTATTTAACCCGGTGAACGCATACCTTCGGAACGGGTCGCCCTCCATGACCGCGAGACTCAGTGCACCAGGAGCTTAATTAACCCCTAATTCTTCCTCTCGGCGAAGCCCATTTTTTAATCGCCCATTCATGCCCTTTACAATTTTTCCAACATCAATGGGAACTAAATTTTTCCTACTCTAAACTTTCATCTTTATTATACAGACTTGTAATTAGCATTTAACAATACTTCGAGTGTCGAGTTTCAAAGAATTCGCTGCTAATCGCTAGCAAAAGTACTAGTTTTTTTAGTACTAAGCATGATTGCTATCATTTAAACAAGTTTATCTCAAAAAATTCTATTCGAGGTATTTTAAATACATAAATACACAACATTTAGATAATTCTGCTTTCAAATTTCAAAATTGAAATATTTCTCACAATGTATAATAAAACACCGTACAAATATACAATACAAGAATTTAAAAAGATATCATTATAAAAAATTGAAAATACTCATTTATGTTGACTCATTCAATAAAGAAACTGCATAATAACACATTTTAAATATAAATCTAGAAATGTGCAACTTTAAAATAATAATTTTAAAATTATATTTAAGATAATTCATAACTACTTTTACAAAAAAATTAACGCCTTTGCCTTTCTATAAAAAGACCACAAATATTATCCTGATAAATTATTTTCCATTAATCTGTTTTTCAAGATATTAATTTACTTAAAGTACCGCATATAAAATCCATATTAAATATCTCTACGCTATTATAGTTACAATTAAAATTTTCATTTAAATCCATGTCCCGTATCAACTTACAAACCTTATTAAGCTTTTGTTTTTAGACCTATTATTTTAATTTCACGTTTAAAATTGTGCAAGTCTTCGTAATTACAGCTAAAGTATTCGTCTTGCAATCCAAGGAGCAATTGATGTATTATGTTGTTAATACGTATAATGAAAAATACAAAGATATCAAAGGTTGTATTCCCAATATATATTGCTGATTTTATATTTCTCATTATACGTATAAACAACGTAACCGATCAACTTCTTTTTGTACAGGGATATCAATGCTATCGATCGCAATGACGCATATATTCTTTTCATAATCGAAAGAACGCAGTAATGAAGAAATATGAAAGTGAAATTTAAAAGAAATATTTGCTAAGTATTTGGAATAATAAAAGATTGATATTATTAAAAATATATTTTTAATACCGATGGATCCCTGTAGATGAATATGATTTTTTTAGTTGAATTTAGAAATCCTCAAATTATTAGTAATGCAAAAAAAATTACCCTAATCTCCAATACGATAACTAATATACAATAATAATAGAAATATTCAATACTCATTGTTAATGATACGAATCTTTTAAATAGTAATTACTTTATATCATGAATTTCATATTATATTAGAAAAATTGTAATTAAGCTGTTATTAATTAAGTATACATATATGACATATTTTTGTTTGTATTTAAAATATTTAATTAATATTTAAAATATCATTTATAATTTGTTTTACTCCCATATATCTATATAAATATATCAATTGACGAAAATAATTAACATATTTAGACGTAGCGATGATAATGTTTTTTACAATCGATAATTAATTTTGATAACTGTCAATAAAAAAGAGGACAGTACCTAAAAATGTCATTAATATTTTAATCTTCTTTTTTACATTTGCATTTTGAATTATTAAGAATTCATATATGAATAAGTGATGCAGCAAGATTGTAATGATTTGTTCTATATTGATTCATGGTTGCAACATAATAAACCCGCAAGTGAATCTTTTGCAAGTATATCATGACTTTGTTTTGTAAAAAGTTTTAAAATAGTTTTACCATTTGATGAAATCTTATTCTTTTATGATAATTAAACACTTGTATTTTCTATTTAATCTTTGAATCGATCAGAAAAATATATTGTTGTGAGTCAGAATTAGCTTTTATTAAAACATAAATTAAGCAATTAAAATTTCCAATAACTTTTATTCATATTTTTTACCAGAAAAATTATAAAATGCCGTTTTATTTATTGTTTCAGTAAATGTATAATGGAATATTACAATATCGATTATATAAAAATTTATTTAAAACATTTATATTTTATTATAGAAAGTTATTATGAATAGGTCAAATACATTGCAAAGACAGTGTTTTCAAAAGGTATACAAACATTAAGAATAAATAAGTGTTTTTCAAGCAAAAAACTTTTGAATAAAATAATTGAATAAATATTTAATACACATCAAATATGTAATATAATTATCAAACAATTTACAATAATAGATATTGTAGGCACAAGGATAAAATAGCTCATAAATACAAAGGAAAATTCTTTATTACTTTCAAAATATAGAAACAAGCCAAATGATTAACTTAACGGCCGTATGTCTTTACATTGGCTTAAAGGTCTAGTTCGGAAGACACTAACAGCCTTCTTTTCGATAACATTCGGTATCACCCGGATACCTGGGGTCAGTCGTTCTTCTCCGCCCCGCCCTCCCGCCTCCCATTCAAGGGTTTTCCCCGGTTCCCTCTCAAACTCATACCTTTTTCGTCTGCAATATCATTTCATTATTAAATTTGATTGAATGAAAAATGTCAATTATTCGCTTCTTTGTATTGTTGTAAAATTTAACATGGCTAATAATTAATAAAAGTGATGATAATAATAATTTATAATTGTAAGCATAGATAATTTTATATTGTTTTAAATTCAAAATATTGCACTTGGAATATTTCCATAATGTTAGATTTCTTTTTAAAAATTATTTTTTATTGGGTTTTGCATCAATTTAATACTACACACGCATGTTTACATTTTAAAAAATAAGCAAAGAAAAGTGAGCAAACAATGTTTCTAGCCAGGAAAACGCAATATTGCAAGTAATTGCTCGTTGTAAGCCAATTGAATACGGATTTTTGTATTTTACCGAACTAGCCCGTGCACGTAAAACATGGTAAGGAAATTAAGCATGAGGCTAATTTCCAGCATGTGCTTATCGGAGAAAAATCCTTATTTAAATTGGAATGCAGCAGCAGAGAGAGAGAGAGAGTCGCCGTGACCGCTGAAAGACGACGGGTCCAGCTGAAAATTAACAAGTATATTGGCGATTTATCGTGGAGGTGCGGGGCTGTACCCGCATCCGGGGGAACAAATCGAGTCCAGGGCTAATCCGAGCCAAGTCCATTACCTCCTCGAGTGCACCGCGATTAATCCCCTCGCAGATCGTGCGAGGAAGCGCGAAAAAAGAAAGGCGAGCCAGAGGTGATCGGAAGATGAAAAGGGAGGTGAGTAAGTAACGGCGAGTAAAACCGAGTGATAAAACACGGAATGGGACGCGAAGGTTCGCCCCTGTATTATTAACTCGGATTAATTGCTTTATTTTGTTTTAGAAATTCTCTCCTTTCCTTTCCTCCCTTTCGTTGCAGTTGCAGTTGCAGTTGCAGTTGCAGTTGCAGTTACAGTTGCAGTTGTAGCCCCCCGAGAACAAAATTTAAGAAATTTAAGCTCCCTGTGAAAAGTTATTCAATAAATTTCCATCGCTCGCTGAGCTTCATATTGAATCAGAGAGCATTGGCACTCTCGATATAATAATTTTAAAATTTCGAGCGAAAGTTAGTGTTTACCAGCCCTGTATTTCAGATTGTGAAGGAAAATATAAATTAAACTACAAACGGCTTATTTGTAAAAAGGTATATGGATCCAATTCAATATTATCGTATTATCGATTGCTTTTAAAATAATAAACCAATAAATATCGCCTCGAAAATAAAATATGAGGATACAAATGCTCTCTGCCGAGCATTCTATTATAAAATAATAAAATTATGATTCCACTTAATAAAAGTCTGCTCGGTAGACTCTTATCAACAATTCATAGCTATTTCTCGGATTGTTTATAACTAGCACAACTTTTTGTATAAAGAGTAGCTTTGCAGTACATAATAACTTACGAGAACCACATGCACAGATACAACAAATCCATTTTCGCAAATTTAAATACTTTATAAAGATAGTATTACTACGAATAGTATTAACATGAATAACAATTATTAATTTATGCCATCATACATAATGCTTCCAGGTAAAAAATTCCGAAAGCTATTCAAATGTTAAGAAGTAAATTCATCAATAAATATCTAATAAAACTAAAAATTCTTAGAGCACAGCATAAAATATTTTTTCCTATAATATAATGGATTTTGACGCACATGAACTGTAAGAAATTTAAAAAAAAGTTTTTGCAAACGTTGCGTATTATGACCTAATAGTTACACGATAATCAGATAATAAATATTTATTCTTACGGTATAAATTTTTATAATCTTTATAATTTATTTCGCGTCATGAACAAAAACTTATGAATATTAAAAACGTTTGAACTATCTATAATTAATTGTAACGTATAATCTTGTATTAAAAATTCAAGAAATAGGAACTTAAATTAAGTAAGCAGAATGGAAAATACTTTCTATTAGGGACTTTAAAAATGTTTTCAGAAAATTTTTTTTTACAAAACTGTTATCCTTCAATAAAAAACACAACGTAAGCCAAAAGTTTTCTCAACTAATAATACAATTTAAAAGTTCATACTATATTCATAATGGAAAGAAATAAGATTGTAAATTACACAAAACTGATTAAGGAATATAAAATTTTAAATGCAGCATGAGCAAACTAAACCATACACTGCTACTTTCATCTTTCTTAATATTCGTAATTAAAACGCATTTATATAATAATTTTTTAATATATTTTAGGCTTACAATAATTATCCTGTGAATAAACGTAATTTTCACTTCTTATTTAGCATATTTAAATTAAATTTGCCTAGAATTATTATTCATTTTTACTTTACAAAGTAATATGGTTACTGCAGTAAATACATTGTTAATTAATGCAACAATAGTAACAAGTATTAATATTAAATTTTTTTAGAAAATAAATAATAATTATATAAATAAATACATTCAATAAAAATATTAGTAAAGAGATTAAAGTATTTTTTGACCTTATTAACAATAAATAATAATGTCCAAAATATATAATTATAAAATTGATTTTTTAGAGTGGTATTCATTAAAATAAATATTATATATAAAAAATGAACATTTTTAGATGGTTAAACTTTTACGAAAAATAATATAAAAATTACCTTTATAATAATTTATATTATTTTATGTATTATTTCCATAAAAATAAATTTTTACAATTCTTTAGATCAGAAAGAATATGTGTTGTAAAAATAATTGTATTTGATGTAGAGCGTCATATTAAACGATAAATTAACTCTATGTTTCAAACGAATTAATCAACATGGAAATAATGTAGCATCTATACGAAGTTTTATCAAGCAAACAGCATCGATATCTTCTAGTCATAACATTTATCCAATCTTCTGATTTAATGATCTTATTCTATTTTATTTTTAATAAGTTAATATCTACACGTGCTTCAATCACAAGTCAATCGTTATGAAATCTTCTAGTGAAAAGTATAAAAGGAAAAGATATTTTCATAATGGATGGAGGAAATCAACTGCAAGACTAAAAGCAATAACGATTTTTGCATCCACATAAGACGCTCGGAGCGAGAAGTCACTGTAATGCAAAAGTCTTGATGCCACTAGTCCTGCTCTGTCTCATCTCTCTCTCTCTCTCTCTCTCTCTCTCTCTGTTTCTCTTTCTATTCCACTTTCATTATTAAATCCAGGATATGTAACGAGAGAAAAAGAAACAGAAAGAGGAGAAAAAATAAGTTATATACGACGAAGAAAGATGAAAGAATGAGAGAGAAGAGAAAGAGAGTGGAAGAGGGAGGAAAGGAGAGAGGATAAAACGACAAGTGAGAGAACATCTATGAGATGAGAAAATAATAATAAAGTGGAAATGAGCGAGTCCGTCCATAAATTGCTGCGCTCCTTGTTAATGGTCCAAGGGCCTTCGGGCGACCTCAACTAACGTGGCCCACTCTGACCCGACCCGACTTCACTCCACTCCTTTACTCTTTACCTCTTTCCCTCTTTCCCTCTTTCCCTCTTTCCTCCCTTCCACCCTGACACTCCTCTATTTATTCCTCCTTCTCTTTATACAACTATCTTTATCTACATTTTTTTATCTATATCAATTCCTTGTCAATCTGTATCTGTACGAGTGTGTACTCGGACACGTACATCTAGCCAGACACTTACCAATTCATCGCCTTATCTACTTCTTTCATTATTATTTATGTATCACATCAAATATTAGTCTTTCCTTTCTCGATCTCTTTCTTTTCATCTTTTGCTGTATATGCATCCTCCATATAAAATAATCGTCACTTATTGACTTATATCTCGCGCGAAAACACCCAATCTTACACGCATACACTCACAAATATAAATATGTTCATATTTTTTTATTCATCAATGACTTAAAATTAAATCTCAAAATCTCTTTCGTAAGCTAATTAAATTCTCATAATTATATTATGTATATAACCATGATTGAGATAAATAAATGCATTGAAAAAAGTGATCTCAATAATCATTCGTGTAATATTTATTAAATAAGTGCTGCTTTCGATTTAAATATTGTACTGATCATTATTAAAATATTAGATTCACTTTTCATTTAAATTATCAATTGATTATGTGTATTTCATTAATAATTTTTTATTTAAAATAAAGATAAAATATTTAGTATTAATAATAATTTCCAGCTAATTTGTGGATATAAGATTAAAAATATTACCCACTACGTAACATTTGATAAAACGTTGAAAATTTGTTTCATTAGCTTACATAAATTAAATAATTAAACACATAATATTTTTAAAAAATATTTGAATTTTTAAACACGATTTATAATTATCCGATTAAATTTCTTAAGCGACCAAAATAAAAATATTATCGGCAATATCAATTTTTTTGTATTAATAAATTTATGTAACTAATAAGCTTTTCGTAACAAAATAAGGGGAAAAAATTTTATAATATTGTATAGTTTTATGCAGGTTTAAGTGACATATTTTGATAACCATACACAAGGTAGATCACTATCAAAGCTACCGAAACCAGTAGCTTAACTAAGATGTACTGAATTTCAATGTATTAAACGCTGCCGTAAAATAGATAAAAAAAAATCCTTTCTCATAATTTTCTTCTTTTGAAAGTTACATGCTCTTAAATGCTATTCACCGTAATGTTGCTTCAATGCGAATATCTCTAAGCTCTGTTATATACGGCAATATTAAAAGTGAATTATTAGTAAAGAATTATTATTAAAAAAAATTATATAAGATATTTAAAAAGAAAATCTCTTTGATATAGTACAAATTAGTGACAAAGCGAAGGCATAATGTTCTAGAAAGTCGTAAATAATGCGAAAAGTCAATTATAACATTATAATCGTAGCTGCTGCAGAAATCGAAAAACTAATTGCTATGCAACATACATCATATTTTACTACATGTATTAAATTGACTGCTGTAAACTAACATTTTAAATGTATACTTACATTCAAAAAAGTAAGTGCACATTGAGAATTTCATAATTTTATAAATCTCAATAAAGATAAGAGAGAAAACGCAATACTAATTTGGATTGTTTTATAATAATTAAAGGTAATAAGGAATTGAAAATTATTTTTTTATAATTACATGTTCAATATGAAATTAAATTTAAAAAATAAATTAATATTTAAATTAGGTAAAAAAAGATAATCAATAGAGAGTGATTGGTCGATATATATACAAACACTAAAAATTTGTATACCTTTATTTCAAGTTATTATTCTATTGGGAAATTGAAGAATAATACATTGATATTCAATAAAAATACTGAAAACAATTATATTTTTATCGTTGTTTCAATAAATTCGTCAATATAACATATTGAGATTGGATTTAAACATTTTTTTTATTGAACAATAATAAGATTAAGATAATATAATGAATACCTTTTTTATTTTAAATTTATTGACACGATGAATTATCTTATATTAATGAATTTAACATAAACATTTTAATATTATTAGATAAAATAAGTGTTTTTATTTAAAATATTTGGCATAAAATATATTTGTTGTTAAAATCAATTATTTATAACTTTATATTATTATTGTGTTATTTATTAATATATTTTATTCTATTATATTTAATGTTTGACAAATAGTACCTTTATTAAATTTATATTTATATTGATTATATTTTAATAAATATTCAAAACACTTTAATTGCTAATCATAAATATATTCCTACAATCATATATGTAAATATTTAAATGTATTTCATTTATAATTAACCAAAGCATTTTTAAAGATGTAAGTTTAATGTACTGTAAAAAGATACGAATAACTTTTCTTGTACAATTGCCAAGAAATACTTGAAAGAAATTTAATCAATAATAAAACGCGGAGCATAGAATTAAATATTAAAATGTATAAATGAAATAGTAGGAGAAAAGTTTGAGTCGCAGTTGAATAATTTTTAAATTTCAATTGAGAAATTGCATCTGTTTGTTAGTTGAAGCAAATGAATATCGGTTCCAAGGTAAGCTTTCAATTTCCGTCAAGAAAAAGCGTATGACGTCAAAATAAAAAAGTTGAAATAATAAACAGAACACATCCTTACAGTGTATTATTTTCTTTCCACGTGCGTCTTTTCTCCCTCTCTCTCTCTCTCTCTCTCTCTCTCTCTCTCTCTCCATTTTTACTCTCTTTTTCGCCAATGTAGAGACCCGACTGCGCATGAGAATTGGCTCTCACTCCCTCTCTCTCCCCCCCTCTCTCTCGCTCTCGCCGTTCCTCGAGACGCGCCTCGAAGTCTCATTTCTATATTTAATGGACGTCCGGCGATGGCCACCACGAGTGGGAGAGAGAGAGGGTCGGGACCATTTGGCCGAGGCCTTCGGAAACAAAGGGTGCATCGATGCTAACGTGATTGGCGATCGGGCGTGGCTCCGTTTCGACGCACCTGACAATTTGCGGAAAGTACCGACGTCGCACGCGCGCCCCGCACTCTTTCCTCCTCACTTGCTCTGCTCTGTTCTGCTCTGTTCTGCTCTGTTCTGTTCTGCTCTGTTCTGCTCTGCTCTGCTCTGCTCTGCTCCCCCCCCCTTCCTCGCCAGCCCTTTTTCCTTTTTTAAAAAACGAGCCTCGCTCTAACCCCCCCCCAACCCTCTTTTCCCTCCTTTCCCTCCTTTCCCTCATCTTTTGCTCTTCCACTTTTGCTTTTCGGCCCTTTCTCCTTATTTCCGAGCGCCTTCCTTCGCGCCCCCGAACCCCATGCCTTGCGTGCCCGATCACTTTTTTCTGCAACAACTCCGCTTTCCGGACTATTACTCCGTTCTCCGTTTCTTTATTTTTTGCGCGTGACACGAACTAAAAAAAAGCTAAAATGGAAAACCCGACAATCCCTTCCACCCGTATAAATATTAAATCTAACACTGCCTTTCTTTTCTCTTCCATTTCTCTTCCATTTCTCTACCATTTCTTAATTATAATCGCTGAATCATTGGTACTTATTGGTCGCACTATTCCTTTACATATTCAACGATTCCGGTAGCCGTTTTTTCTCATCGGCACTCCTTCTCCTTCAAATTTTATAAAGAAATGCCTTTTTAAACAAACATTGTAAACTCTAAAATAAGAATAGTCTTTCAATATTAAATTTTCCATTCTCTTCATCCAAATACACATGAACTTATATCAAATATTATAATCTCGAAAGAACGAATTTTGAATGCAACATATAAATATGTCTAACATTCATTATTATTGATGGATGGAGTAAATAAGTAAACACACGGCAAATAAAAATTTAAATTTTAATCATGTTATTATTTTAAAAAAACTTTTTTTCCTCATTTTCAATTTACCATCATTTACAAATTTAAAAAATTTTTTTTTTTTTAATTATGACATAGATAATTATATGAATACTTTGATTTTTTCAATATTATAAAAATACACTTCTAGTATATCATCAGCTTATTATTAAAAAAATATGTTAAAAATAATTTTCTCTTTAAAATTCATTAAATAACCAAATTTATTACATTAAAAATTTTATAGTGATTGCTTTCTTATCCAGTGCACGAAAATACGAGTATATTCAATAAGCAAATATTTCTAAAATAGAAACATTAAACATATTTAATTTAAACCAAATTTAAAGCAGTTCACATACTCAATTACATTTAATCTTCAAATTTCAATATGAAAATTATAATGATAATTTTAGAATTACTTTCCCCTTGATTAAAACGTTTACATCTATTGTCAACTTTCAAAGTTCAAATTACTGCAAAATATTATTATTACATATTCGAAATATTTTTTTATTTTTCTATGCAAATATTATTTATACTATTTTGTGTGGAAGAAAAAAATACGTATTGATAAAACTAAACTACGCTTTTATAAGTAAAATAATATTAAAACTAAATTATTTATCTTTATTAAGTGCCATGCGTTATATTTATAATAAATATATATACATATATATACAAATTTTTATAAATAAATAATTTTAACAAAATTTTTTTTCTAATACATAAATGACTTTATCTTTTAATATGCATTTTAAATGTACATATGGAGTAATTATTCTGAAAATAATAAATACCATCAAAGTATATT
Organism: Eupristina koningsbergeri; assembly: GCA_018907245.1. Taxonomy (NCBI): domain Eukaryota; kingdom Metazoa; phylum Arthropoda; class Insecta; order Hymenoptera; family Agaonidae; genus Eupristina; species Eupristina koningsbergeri. The sequence goes on from JACCHV010000096.1 coordinate 1,489,427, forward strand.
ATTCAATGGTTAATTGTTATAAATATAATACAAATATGAAAAATCCAATTAATATCTTCATTATATTATAGCATAAATAAATTATACCACTTACTCATTTTGTTTGTTAGTGAGTATTTTTAATTCATAATATTTATTATCTTATATATAAAAAAATAATAATATTAAACATTTATCTATGAATATTTAAATATTACTTACACTTATTAAATAAATCTACAGACGATTTATATAAGAAAACAAGTAAAAAATAGAAAAATTTAGAATTCAATGTACAATTTTGACTGAAAAATAGTATTTACTGTCACAGATGATGATACTCAAATTTTTACAATTTAAAAAAAATTAAATTTAATATTACTGGTCTAGAAATTTAAGAATTAGAAAGGTAAGTACTTAAATATAATTAACATTTATAATATTATATTATTAAACTATATTATAATATTAAACTATTGTATTAATACTATTATATTAATGTTATAATATTAATGTTGTGATAATATTCATCTAACATAAACATTATTTATTCGTGACATTAGAAAACTTTATTAAATATAAAAAATCTATAAAAATAAATGAAAAATATGAAAATTATTCTTACATTAAAGCTCAAGTGTTTGAATAATTTATGTATATGTTAGAAAATAAGAATAAAATAGTAAAATATAAGTTTATAATATAAAAATTTATTAATAAATATTTTATTGTTTTTATAATTAACTTAATTAAATTAAAAAATAAAAATGATAAATAATAATATACACTTATGTACAGTAAAATATTCAAAATTAATTCAATACATTTACTTCTGTTGATTCTAAATATGTAGATGTCAGCACGGAACAGACATACAATCAGCGCCATCTTTCGAGCTTCATAATAACAGTTCACATTTAAAAATTAACTTAATATAAAATTTGAAAAATTGAAAAATAAAAAATTATCGATAAAGAATAATTTTAAAATATAGTATGTAAGAAAATACAGTCTCTAAAATACTTGGTGTTCATGAATTCCACTATTTTTAAATATACTTTATCAGTACAAAATAATTGTTTTAAAATATTAAAAACACATTATTCTTTAATTATATTGCTGTAGCATATTTCTTTACAATGTCTCTATAAAAATTGAATATAGTTGGAACAGTTTCTTTGCATTTTTCAATAGATTCCAAAAATTCCTTTTCACTAAAACGACCACTAGTTTGACAGCAAATAAGTTCTTTATTGGCACTATCAAAGACATGAGTAAAAGTCGCTACAGCATTCTAAGACAATAAAAAAATCGTAATTACAACAAGTTATTAAAATAAAAAACTTCTATATGATGTTACTTACTTCTAACTGTTTCTGATTTGGATCTATAATTATGTCTTTTGATTCATTAATCATACAGCATACACCAGCAAAAGTAAATTTCATACATAAACCAGAGTTGATTAATGCCAAGCAAGCAGCATTTATGGCACATGCTAAAAGCTAAAAATCAATATTTTGATAGAATGATTTATATGTTTAACTTATTCAAATTAATAATTTGTAGCTTCTAAATATTACTTACTCCACCGCAATCTTGTAACTCTTGTAAATTTATTGATATACACGATACAGGATACAATGACGTAATTAATGCACCTTCACAAGTATCTTTTAGGTACAATTCCATTAGCCTATTATTTACACCTTAAAATAAAAATAATTATTATATTATTTATTATATTATTGTTAATTATATGGTTATTAAATGAATGCAACATCTTACTTGGAGGGCCTTTCATTGGTCCAAAGCTTGTTTCAACATGTGCTTTATTGTGAAACATTTTATGTACTCTAGCTTCTTGGGGACCATAAACACCAGCTATTACAGTTGTATCACCTAAAATTAATATACATTTCATAAAATTAAAAATTATAATCAAATGTAATACATTGAAAATTACGAATTAAGTATTTGATTAAAAATAAATAGAAGCATCGTTCTTCAAAATGAACTAATTAATGTACAAATACGCCAATGAAAATAATTTTATTATAAAAATTATTAAGTGTATCCGAAGCAAATGTTTTTAATAGCAAATAAAGAATATTTAAATTTAAATACCTTGCATTAACATTACCGAACCATCAGGTATTGATAAATAATTTAGTTCACAGTTTATTGGCCGTAATGAATATGCATTTTCTGTCATTTTGATAAATTCATAAATTACTGATGAACAAATATATTTCTTCAAATTTCAAACATAAACGTGAGGTTATAATTCAACTCACATGTTTGAATCATAGCGTAAGGTTATATTTTATGAAACGCTCCATCTGACGGGATAATACGAAAGACAGATCAGTTGCTGATAATGAAGAAATAATATGCACAAGCTCATTACCTTATTATGATATAAACAGTCCTACTTTATTATGCGTATGTACATCAGTTACCTTGATTATTCATAATCGATAAAAATATTCTTTTATCAAATTGTTTTAATTTATTGATAATTATTCGCTTATGCGCGTATTTTTATGTAAAAAGAAAGTTAATAAATTAGGATTGAATAAGCTTAAAACAATAAGTTTAAAACAATAAGTTTAAAACAATAGTTTAAAGCAACTAATGTCATTTCTAATTTTTATTGGATAAAATAGAGTACCTTACATTAAAAATATCTATTCTCGTAAAAAATGAATCTTGTAGAAATGAGAATGTTTCAATGAACCTTTTGAAGGCATTAATAATCGCGATGATAAAATATTATTTTATGATAAAAAAAAAAACATCAAAGGAACTTTAAAATTTTACAAGTTAAATTGCAACCACATCAAAGTTAATTAAAAAATGTCATCTAATTAGTCTCTTGGACTCCATTTTTCTTAACCATCCTCTATGCTGTCCATATCCATAGCATCGTCCTCCCTTTCCTCCTCCCCTTCTTCGCCCTCTAAAACACAGTAAGAGAAGTCGGCACGAATCAAGGATTTTTTTTATAACAAACGAGACTATCCTAAATTATATAAATTATAGTGGTGGCATGCATGTGTATAAATAAACCAACCGGGTTCGGGGGGCAAATGTGCAAGTCGATAATTCTCCTCCTCTTCGAAGCTCGGATCCTGAATTTCGACAACTTCGGAATCAATTACGTATTGGTTTTGAATTTCCGGCATTGATGGTGGACTGTAATTGTATGCGTCGTGCTTTTGTCCCCAACCAACGTACAAATTGGCGAATTTTCTGAAAAATTTTATAACTTTTTAACGTTCTTTATCGAACAACAACAATTGGTGTGCAAAATTTTGCTCATACTAAGTTGCCAGGCATTGAATTCAAAATTATTTTTACAAGAGTTGATATAATTATTCTTCAGTTCATACAAAAATAGCAGTAAAAACCATATTGCTAAAGAATATAATCATAATTTATGCCCATAAGATTTTGTTCAAAGTATAACAGTTCTTAAATGTTACATAATGCTAGTGAGTAGAAGCATTTTTTTTTTTTTTGATGGATAGTACATATTAGATATTACGAACACACACACGCGCACGCACGCATATATTCTATATGCATGTATTAATAAATTTAAATGAAGATCAATACAAAACTTGAATATACAATAATGAATATTATAAAGAAATGATGCATCTGTCAAATAAGTAAACTTTTTTTTTAGCATATTAACAAATAAATTATCTCACAGATTGCTTATTGTGTATTATATATAAAAAAAAATTATTGATGAAAGAAAAAATTACATTCTCTGGCAATTGAATTACATAAATTTTAATTGAAAAAATAGAAGTATCACATATTAAAGATTGCTTTTAATTATTTAAATAATAAACAATTTAAAAAAATTCTATGCTAATTATTAAAACATAGGAAAAAATTCATTTATTAAGTATTTTTTAAATTAAAATTTAAATTTCCACGATGTAATTAAAATTAGATTTGTTAAAATTTTCATTACGAAGGAGTCAATTATAAAAGTTTCGAGCGCTTTGTTACATGATAAGCTATGATTCTTCATTACATCACTGCATAAAATTTTATGCATTCAAATGAGCCTATCTTGAATTAAATTATTAAATTATTAACGTAATCATAAAGTGGGAGTGAATATAATAAGAACATAAAATATTTGAAGCATATAATATTGTAGGTAATGCAACTGTTCATGAATTTTTCGTCAGAGAACGAGTGCTTAAAATCGGTCAGTGGGTTATTGGTAATGAGCAAAGCTCGATATACATTACACGAACGTCTCATCAAAAAATAAAATTAAATTAAGATTAGAGGCTTGGTTAAGCACGTAAATTGCATGGAATTGCAATGATTTAAATCTTAAAGATTATTTAGATTATTTAAACAAAGTCGAACCAACATGTGAGATGCGACGGCGAATGCACCAGGCCATATGTTGGACCGAATGAGAGCCACTGCGATGTCCGGCAGGATTCTGGAACTCTGTCTGGCTGTCCAAGGTGTCGTGAACTCTGTCGCAGGATCCTCGGACAGCGGAGATAACAAAGGTGGTCCGATTTCTTTCACGAATGCATTGTCCTTCTCGCTCTCTCCAGACCCTTTATCGCTGTCGCTCTTTTCTCCCTCCTCTTCCTCCTCCTGCTCCTCCTCCTCCTCCCCTTTGCCCTTTTCTTCCTTCTCATCCACGTAGCATAAATTTAATATAAATAAACCCGTATGAATAGTCGTTCTCAAGTAACTCTGCACATATCTTTTATTGATTAAATATAATTTAACCCGGTGAATTGCACGGGCGAGTAATTATATTCCCTTGCAGGCTGTAAATTCATATTCCAATAGCGGCTATTCATCTTGCCATTGTATTAGTTTGTATACAGAAATTATTAGAGCAATTGGTAAGACGTTTGATGAAATAAAAACTGTCACAGTGGATTATCAATAAAAAAAAATTGTCTTTATGTACCTGAGTTTCATCGTTAGGATTTCGAGGATCTTGCCAAATGACGCGTCCTTGCTTCAGGATATGAGGAGAATGATGGCACCAGTTCGACATTGACGGATCAATTAGATCCGCTAGTGGTAATGGAATGTAGCTTTTATTTTTGACGATTATTCCTTCACCTTTGTAAAATATAAAAAATATATTATCGAATATTTGTCGTTACAAAAGTGAAACTTACAACAAAATGAAAAGAAATCACAATCTTTTAATTTACTATAATCAATAAATCTAAATTTGGAATTAATATCTAATTAAACTATCGCTGATACGTGTTTTATATATTTATTAAAATTAAAACATTTTCAAGACAATTAAATTTAATGCTTCTATAAATGATTTCATTTTTTTAATTTATTATCTAATTAACAAATGTTATAAAAGCAAATAATCTATTATGATAATAGAGCTTTATTGTAAACTAAATACGAATATTTGAAATTCTACAAGATCGTTAAAGCCAGTAAAAATTTATTGACCAATACACGAAATTTATTATTGGTCAATACATGGAAAAATACAACAAAAAAACTATTAGTTTCTAAATTTGATCCAATCATAATAATTTACAAATCGAGATACACGTAATAAAAGTATTTCATCTAGTATTTAAAAATGTTAAAAATGACTTCAAGTTATATTTTTGTTTTAAGTTTGAATAATAAGATTAACCCATATGTAAGAGCACTTGAATATCTTCGCCTTATAACAGATAAGTAATGAATCCTTTTTTTCTATTTCTTATATGTCTACTAAAAAATAATCTTGCATATAATAAAAATTATTATCCACTTAGCAATAAATAGCTGATACAATTTAACATTGCAAAATACTATATATAAGGCAATATCTAGGAAGTACAAATTTCAATATTAATCATGAATTGCCTACATTTTAATTAAATTTATATATAAAATAACTATCATTTATTAAGTGGCAATTATTGAGTTACATCACTACTGAGTTTCATTTTTAGTAGAGCAGAAAAATTTCTTTCAAGGCTCACGTAATATAATTAGTAATCATAATACTGCGATAAATTTATGACTTAATAAAAGAACAGAATATTAGCACATATACATGTATATATATATATTAACCATATGTATATTCATTGGAAAAATATTGAAGTCAAAATAATTGTTCGATTATTACAAAATATTATGATAACTTTACACAATAATTCTATAATTAATTCATAATACATCACTGTCTTACTGAATTGTAAATGAAAAACCCAAATTTTTATTCCTTTAATTCTCTATTACAAAATCAAAAAGAATTTAATTAGAACATTATATAAAATATCAATTAAGTCAACATTATTTTTAACACTGCAGTTAAAAAAAAATTTAACGGATAAATTCCATAATAAATATTTAGGATTGCTAATTAATTAAAACTCAACATTATAAAGTTTAACAATGTGAATATTGGTGGTATAACTTAATCAATAAAATAAATCGAGCATAGTTATAAAATTAAACTCCAAAAATGTTACCACTATTTTTAATAAAAAATAAATTTTTTAAATTTAATTTTAATTACGAAATTTCCATTCATTTAATTTTTTTTTCTATTGATGATATAAATAAAAAGAGTAATAAAAAAAATATAATTCATTAGATATATTACTATTGAAATTATTTGGGAATACCCATAGAAGATATATTTCTTTTCAAAAAAAATTGAATTAAACGAAAAAAAATATCTGCTTATACAAATGTTTTTACGTATTTTTTTATTCAATAGTTGAGTAATAAAATATTTTTATTTTATTTACATTAAATATATTTAATTTTAATTAATACTATCTATACCAAATATGTTTTTTATTGTAAAATTGAAATAATATTGAATTATTTTTGTCTCTTAATCTTATGCATTATCTTACGTATTTTATTTTTATGTTTATTTATATATTCTAATATATAGCTTTAATTTATAAGTAAATTATGGAGTTAGCAAATTAAATTAAATCGGTCCATAGAACTTTTTTTTAATTTTTTTGTACATGTTTATTCTGTAAATTGGAGTTCTCTTAAATTTTGTTATTCGATTAATATTTAATAAATTTTTTCTTATTTTTTTACTTGATGTAATTATAAATTGATAGATATTATTCATAAAAATTTTAGTAATATAATTATAATTATATAACTTAAAATTATAAGTTATATAATTTCGTATTGTTTTGAATAATCAATTAAATTAATTTTTTATTTTAATAAACAGTAATGTTCTAATAATTTAATTTTTTATAAAGAAAAGGAAGTGTGATTTTCTAATATTATATTAAAAATTTATCTGAGTTTAAAATAATATTATAAAAATATTAAAATTTAATTGAGTTTCATTTATACGCATTATACATGTCAGCTACAGTATTGATGAAACGTGTTTTCCTTAATTTGAAAGAACCGTAATTTACAAACAAATATTAGATCAGTCACATTTATTATATTATTTTAAATATAGGGTAAAATTCAATTTGTGAATTCTTTTAATTACTTTTATTCTTGTATAAATAATAACATTAGACTTATTATTATGCATACATTTTTATACTTAAAATTCTTTCACACAAGGTGATTTAACATTTTTTTGAAACTACCACATTCATTAAATTTTATATTTTTGTAAGGGGTCAAGTTAATTTTTCTTATTTTATAAGTTGAAATTAATTTTAAATTATTAAAATTTTAATAATATTCAAATAATAGGTTAATTTAAGTTTATCAGTACTCTCATGTTTAATATTTGTAAAAATTCCACATGATCATTATTTTCTTATCTGTACATTCTAATTATGAATGAAACAATTAAATGATATACGTTTTTTGATAGAGTTAATATGCATTATCAAAATTTCTAAAAAAATAACAATTAAAAACTTGTACTTTCAGTTTAATATATTTTTAGATTCAAATAAATATCTATTTTTTTTTTTTTTTTTTTTTTTTTTTCTAAACAAAACTTTTACGTAAAAAATGAATAATTTAGTACTTAAAAATTTATTCAATTTTCAAGCATATTTGACGGATTCATTGTTACTGATTTTTTATATACAGCATTATATGTTAAATTTCAATTACAGCTATCATACATGTGATACAATTTTTTGAATCGTACCATATAAATTATTTGTAATTTTTTGATAAGTACAAAGTTAAAAAAATAAACATTGTAAATATTTTAAAATACATTCTAGTTCTGCTGTAATACTTCCATGTGAATTGTATGTATAATTTGATAAATAGTTATCTCATACCTTGTTCTTCTACTTGTTCTTCTCCATCATCATCATCATCATCATCATCATTATCATCTTCTTTTTCTTCACCTTCTCCTTCTTCTTCTCCTTTAATTTCTTTACCAAACTTAAAATAACCAATTGGGGAAACATGTGTGGCTGCGCCAATGCGAGCAATCTGAGCGCGTAGATAATTCTTCTCTCTTCCGGGAAATGGTGGAAATGTATGAATCTAGAAAATCGTTCCAAGAAAATCATGCCAAGATAATTATTTTGTATACAATTTTTAAGATATTTGTAACATGAAGTCAATTGTCAGATAAGGTTTGCCGATTTTACCATCACAAATTAGTTTCTTAAAATAAGTGTAAATCAAAGTATTCATACTATTTTTTTTGTTCAATTAATACATAAATTATTAAAATCGATTTTCATTTTTTCTATTTACTTTACTTTAAGAACCATTGATTTAAAATTTTATTATCTTACTTCTCATTGATACTTTTTTAATTATATGAAAGAAATAACAACTATCTAATAAGACAGTAATATCGAAATATTATGCGGTTATATCTAAATTTTATAATGTATTTAAATTTTAGTAATTTCAGAAACTATGGACTATTTTAAGTTAAGTAAAACAATTTTTTCTTTTCATATTTATTATATTTTAAGTTATTGAACAATATTTTTTGATTCAGCAAAAATACTTGAGTATTTAAAGTACAAATATATTTAAAAAGACGTTTAAAAACATGAAAATCAAAATTCTCGTTCAATTTATATTTTATTGCAATTTAAATTTTTAAGTATTTAGCCATTTGAATTTTCTGAAGTATCCATATATTTCTATTTATATTACAGGTGTTTTTATTATTTTTTATTTATTTATATCGTAAATTATTTTTCATTCATTATAAAAATAAAATATAAGCTATGGCAATGCATTTTTATAATTTTATTACTTCAGCATTTAAATCTCCTGTGCAAAATCGAACAATTTGTCGGGCAACAACAATTTGTTGTGGAGTTACCGAAGGTAATTCTACCCATTTGTCCACGCCTGGTGAATTACAAACATAGTAAACCTGTAAATATGATTTATTATAACATTTTAATTGTTTCATAAATAATTAGTTTTTGATTGATTAATAATTCAAGTGCTTAAAAATCATTTAATAAGATAAATTTTAAATTAAATGCAATTTTTTTTTTAATTTACATCATATGTTTAAATTTAATCATATGTTTAAGCTTTTAGTTTCGATGTATTTGCATAGTGCATATTATAAATCATAGAAATTTTTAACGAATAACAAATGAATTGATATTGAATATTTTTTAATATTATAATATAAATGTTTGTGTATGTTTTTGATTTATAAACAACATTTTAATACATTATTTACCATCGGTAAACTTTTTATAAATTCTGCAGTATATATTAATTGTATCTTATAATATGAATTGTAAGAATAACAAAATTGTGATCTAAGTAATTCAATGGATCTGAATAATTAATAGATTGCAATTGGTAAAACATTAATATTTCATAAAATATAAAGGAAAATAATATTTTTTAAATTCTAAAATTATATGTTTTAACTAATTATATTTTAAAAATTAGAAATCTTTAACAATATTCTAGATAATCTACATGAAAAAATTTTTGTACACTTTTGTTATTCACGATTTTAATAAAATTTTTAAAAAATTTATTTTTTAATTCGTATAAATTGCGTAATCTATAACTCGAATTTCTAATGTATTAAAGTATAAATTTGATAACAAATATTTTAAATTTTTAACATTAAATTGCATTTATTGTAAAATTATAAATTATTTATAAAAAAATTTATACAATATAATTTATATCAATAAATGTTTACTTGCAAGATTTGAATGCATAATAAAAAAGAAATATAAGCAACATAAAAATAATAATAAATATAAAATTGAAAATATTATTAAATTGGTTACTTTACTTTTGTATTGGCCCCAGTTCCTATTGGTTCTTCCGTGACTTCTGGTAGTGGTTTCCATGTATTTTTTGGAATCGGAGGAAATAAAAATTTGAAAGGTTTGTCTTCTCCTTCTTCTTCTTCTTCATGTGATATTACTGTCAAATCTAATGCACTTCTTTCGACGTCATTTTCATTAACGACCTTTGATTCTTCAATTTGTTTTTTCCAATTTTCTTCTCTTTCTTTCAGTTCCTACTAATAATTATTGATAAAACATAAAATTGTAGATACTATTTTATGCTTCTATGGATTACCTTCAATCTTCGTTCCAATTCATCTTCCGATAAACTAGCCTCCACAATGTAATAGTTTTTCGGTCTTCCTAAAATTTTCCCCCAAAATCTAAATTTAAATTTAAAATAGTGAATACTATTTTTGTTTACAAATAAAAAGTGATGATACGATTAAATGCTGACTAATTATAATTTTATTTTGCATTACCGTACATCTTGAATGTTTTCCTCGTCAATTAACTTTCGGATGCTCAAGTTTAAATAGACCATATCTACTCGAGTTAAGCCAATATCAGCAGGTTCAAATAAATGCAATAGATCGAACATATTGGGCAATTCATGTTTTTGCTCAATAATGGATTCACTTCCTTCTATGCTTTGTTGGTCATTATTTTTTGATAAGTTCAACTGGTTTTTAAATGGAAATAGCAAGAAATAGATTACTTTTGAATTGATTTTATAAATTGATTTATTGTGATGGCGCAAATTGTCTTTACTTTAAAAAGTTTCATGCGTATTTTTGCATCTTTAGCGGCAGAAGGTGGTTTATACATGTCACATAAATTATGGTTTATAGGTGGCAATTTATCGTTTAGCAATTTTTTACTGTATTCTTCAAATGCTGCAAATATATTTCGAGGTCTCTCCATAAGTATTCTCGACAAAACTTCACTAAGGTGGTCGTAGCTGTTTTCAACGAAAGGCAAAATATTAAAAATTGAATCAAAGGTATTTTTATTTGTATTTCAGTAAAATAATTAAAAGCTCGGCAGCACCTAAGCATTGTAAACGTTCAAAAAGAAAGGAAGGAAGGAAGGAAGGGAGGAAGGAACGGAGGAAGGAAGGAAGGGAGGAAGGAAGAGAGGGAGGAAGAAAGAGAGGCAAAAAAGGGAGGAAGAAAGGGAGGAAGAAAGGAAAAGGTAAGAAATCAATTGAAACTCACAAATTATCACCAGCCTCGGGGCAATGGGTTAGCAAATAAAGCATAGCTTGTTCGGTTTCGTGTTCGGCGGAGCGAGTTCCGTCGATCGACGAACTTTCGTTATTGGTTGATGACTCTTGTGCCATCGTGCGCCTCTTTACCTTTGTTGCTCCATTTTCAGGATGGCTAGAAGGAAGACGACAATTCGCTCGACGAGTTTCGGGGTATTTGGCAGCGGGGCATTTGGAGGTGCTAACGCTGCTTATCTAACCTCTCGAGCGGCGAATGTCGCAAATGGCGGAGCTGCGGATGGAGTCGATTTTCGGCTGTTACGTACATCGCCGTCATATCCGAAAAAGAAACGAAGGCCTTATCAGTCGGCGGTGGTGGTGGTGGCGGCCATCTTTATCCAGACTCGGGCTCGATTTAATTAATTTAAGCGCTGCGGAGAAGTCAGAACCGAGCACGAAGCTGCGTCTAATCGCGCGAGCGCGACTAAAAATAAAATAACTCTATGATAGCGCAGATAAACACGCCGCGTGTCCGGGCGTTTCCACCATTTCCGCTAGGACGAGCCTCGTTCGAACGATCGGTAGTTCCGGAAGTTCGCGTGGAGGGAGGAGGATGTGTCGATCCTCGCACGAAAACAACTCGCTTCGCCTTTTTAGCCTCGGATTTTTCGAAAAGCCAAGCGTAAAAGCCCCGGAGTCTCGTCTCGAGCCCCAATGCCGCCTGCCTGCATTCTCTCCTCGGAAATTTTTCATATTTGCAATGAAGCTGCGGCGCTGTCTCTCGAAGAAATACAAAATAACAAGTCTTATTTTGAATGCCCACGGTTTGTTGAAAGGAAACGCAATTTCAAAAAGTAAAAAGTCAAAGAGGAGAGGCAGAGTTGCGTTCTAGCCAATTTTATTACCATCGATCTAAATTTAATTACAAAAAATGGTTTAGCGTATCCAATTATTATCCTCCATTATTATTCATTCGATCACAGGATGTTTGATTTAAAAACAACTTTTGTTTTAAGATAAGAGAAATGAATATCCCATTCAAATTAAAAATCATTTAGCTCATTATCAATTGAATGAACATAAAACTGTTTGGCCTTGTTCATTGCTACTAAAAAGTGTTGATTAGGCGTTAAAATTCAACGTTAAAAATTGATTGTAGAAATAGGGGAAAAGTACTCCTAATCTAAATGTCGACAGAGTTTTTTTTTTTTTTTTTTTTTTTTTTTTGTCCGTGGATGGGGTCGTTTAACCAACCAACCAATTGTCGCCGGGAAGGGAGTTGAAATATTTGTGACGAATGTTTTACAAAAAAAAAATAGTTTGATGGAATTCGTAACGAAGGAATAGATGATTAAAAAAATGTGATTCATCGCGAGGCATCGAATTGTGAGGAAATCTCTCGAGGTGATAATGTAATTATCTAGTACGTTGTTTTATGAATGAATAGTTTGTGAATGAATGCGACGCTGCACGCGCCGACTTGTATATCAGCTCGCATCCTGAAGCTAGACTATCGTGTATCGGGTGGCCTGAATACGAGAAGCTCGAGGTCACTGTTCATTTCCTTTTTACACCCACTCGATATGTTATCCAGTTAGCCATAAGATCGAAAACTATCAAAAATTATGTCCATTATTTAAATATTTAAGTCTTTCCCTCCTTCGAAACTAAAACCTATGAATGCATTGCACTTTTTTTTTATTTAGACCAAGTAATCGGCGATACTTTTGAATTTTTGTCGTAAATTATAAGAGGAAATGTGTTTTGGTTCCTTCATTTATACATGTATCAATTTCATTTATTCGATCTATATGTGAAAATTCAAAAGTTTATTGCCTTACCTAGCGATACGAATCTTTTCTCTATGCTTTACAACAAATTTATTCAGAACATTTGCTTACGTTTTTTTTAAATCTCATTTTATACGCTTGCCATATATTTCGTTCTATTTATCATATAAAATGTATTCTCATTTTTATTATTATTTCATTTATGAATTTTTCTAGTCCTTTAACCAATCTGTCTATACAATACGCGTAATAATATTGGTTAAACTTTAGTCTCAATTTTACATAATGCAATTGCTTAATTAATATATTCTGATTTTATCCAATCACTATTGTATAAGTAATTTACTAACAATTTTTTTTTTTATATTATTAGAATTTGGATTTCAATATACATATGAAATTAGTTTATTATACATCGTTATCCATAAGAACTTAATATTTGCTTTTCATGTAATTTTCAAATTTATTTTTATTAAATCTCAATGTCGATAATTTAGTCACACCATATTAACGAATATTTTTTAAGGTAATATTTCCATTATATCCTAATTTACTGAAATGCTAATGTTAATGTTTGCTGAAATAATAATTTAAATTTAAATTGTCATTAACAGATACACGAATTTTTATATTCACTTCTGTATAATATAATTCAAAGTTGGAACAAGTCATTATTAACGATTAGTACGTGTAAATATTTAATTACTTTCTGTCTATATCAGATAAATATTTAGTTCACTTTTTGCCTATATTTCATAATTATAAATAGTTTTTTTAAGTCAAAAGTTATAAATATAAAATAAAATGATACCTTTTAACACTGAAATATTAGTTGATTATAATTTTTCAATTACTTTTATCTCTATTCTAAAAATTAATGTGGTCATTGATTCTATGAATTTTTTAGTATAATTCATTTCATTGGAAAACTGCACTTAAGTTTATGAATTTTAATTCATGATAATATACAGCCCTTAAAATGTTCGAAAGTTAATTATATATTTCTGATATTTTATTGTTTCTCAAATTATTAGTAGTAAATTAAGAAAACCTCCATTCTTTACATTAAAATTTTATAACATTGATTTGGTGTTTTCTTCTTTATTATTCTCTTGATGAAAATTTAATAATTTAGAAAATTACATTATACATAGCAATACATTATACATTATACAAAAATTAAGAAGAACAGTTGGATTCAGTAGTAAATTGCCATTTGTACCTGGTACAAAATTCAATTTACTTTTAAAATTATGCTATGTCATATGAAATTAATACGTAAATATTTTAAATAATAATACACGTAATTTATATTTAAAATATTTGAATATTATTTTATTATTAAAAAATTTATTTTTGTAAGACAAATAAACTTAGATTAATCATATATAATATAAATTTAAATTTCAATATTTTATTTATATTCATTTTTTCAATTCAGTCAAAGGATTTCAAATTTAATTTACAAAATAACAATTCTGTGTACTTTATTGAATAAAATAAGAATAAAAAAAAATAATAATAATAAATAAAATGTATAAAGTTAGACTTTATTCAAATTAAATACATAATCATTATATTTTATTTGATAAAGATTCAATATATTTTTTTAAATTTACAATATAATATAATATCATGACTAAAATTATTTTAAAATAAACAACAAAATTAATATTCAACCAAAATATTAATGTTTAATTCTAATTTTTATGCATAATTACAATCAATTATTTAAATAATAATTTAACAAATTATTATTATACTAATGCATTGCGAATACAAAAGTTTATTTAAATCAATAAAACATTATGTAACTTAAAGTGTAAAAATTTTTCTTGTTTCTTATTTCCCCGTAGTAAATTTATAAAATTTATGGGTATCAGTACCGCAAGGGTTGGGTAGGTAGGATCAGCGGTTCTGAATCCGAAATCTTGTTTTAAATTCTTGGTTTCTGCCGAGTTGTCGGCATCTCTGCATAGTGAATAAATTATTCATATTACACGTGCTTATCTTCTATCGTAATTCCAGTTGTTCAAAGTCTCTATAAGATTGCAGATCCAGATGACGCCTTATAAGCAACATAAAATAAGATTGTGTTTAAACAAAATTAAAGATTAATACTGGAATAATTTAGTTTCAGAGTCTAGTTAATTCATCATGTAATTCAATAAATGTTTGACTGGTTAGAGTATGTTTTTCATTATTTGATACAATGTGTCTTTACAAACTGTTTTAAAGATTTATTTGGTATTATTCATTAACTAAAAATATCAACTACTTCCAAAAATTCGATATCTTGTAATACACATAATCCATTATTCACATATATAGAGTTATAAAGGGCTAACTTAAGGGATTAGAAATTAAATCTGGACTTAAATTGGCAAAATGTGAGGTGCTCAGTGTCTGAATTAAGCTGTGCTCGTGTCGAAAATGATGACGTCAAGTGCGTGTGATATTCGGATTATCTGGACGAATAGTTGTATTAAGCTACATTTGCAAACCGAGCACAACGACACATATATAAACACAAGCAAAACAATACAGCAATTATTAAACGAACTAGCGAACGATGCTGTGAATTATTCTATTTTGGTTGGTATTCTGATATCAAATGCGGTCTTCCGTACTTGATTATTAATCAGATGCTGACTGCGCTATTCCAATAATGTTTTGGACCTACAACAATGAAATGCTCGGTGAGTGTTTTCCACAAATATCATAAATATATTAATTGAATATTCGAAATTGCAAAGGACTATTAGCAAGCACTGGCGAAATATATAAATAGATAGAGAGATACAGATAGAAGAAGATAGTGCATATATTTGTCCATTGATAGATGAGCTGTCATTACTCACTAGAAGATATAAATTGATTGATCTATGATTTTCATAAATTCCAAGGGACATGTTAACAATTAGCCATTTGGTTTTACATATTGTCATTATAGCTATAAATTAATTACATGCATGCGCACAGATGTAAAGGAGCAATAATCTTTATATGATGTTCAGGCAAGGAGTATTAAATTATTTAAAACGTTTCTTTTTACATAAAAATTTTTTTTTTTCTTATGAGAAATTTATACTTAACATACCCTTAAAAGTTAATTTTATCAAATAAAAGAAAAAATTGTAAAAATCGAAATTACTTATAATAAAAAAATATATATATATCGACATTTAATGTTTATTATTTATATATTGTACTTGCTTTATTAGTAGTATTATCTTTTATGATTAAAACACTGTCATCCATCGTTTACTCGAATTACATGACAAAATTCATAATTTAATAATTTAGTATGTATATTTTAAAAGATAATTTTTATAATTTCCTCTAAAAATTATCTTAAAAGTACATTAATATTTCATCGAATATCCTTTACAATATAAAATTGAAATCAAACAAAAACTGTATTCTAAATATAACTATCATTTATTATTCTGTAAAATTAAATAGAAAAAATATTTTTTTTTTTTTAATTTACAGGTGGATTGTATAAATTTTATACAGGATGCAAAGAATAAATAATAAATGACCAGGTAAATATGTACGTATGTGTATTTAAATCATAAATTATATCGATATAAATTAAAAAAATATTAACTTATAAGATTTTAAAACTAATATTGTAACAATTCAAAATAATGGCCAAATTACTGGTAGAGTTTTCAAGTGCAATTTTGCATTTTAATTTCAGTAGAGATGTCAATATCCGCAAAAAACTATCGAATATTGAAATATCTATAGAAAGGAGAGAAAAAAAAAAAAAAAAAAATACAAACAATTAGTCGCGAATTGTGTATCAAAATGAAAAATCGATCGCTCAGAAATCAACTAAATATTTTTTTTTCTCTTATTTTTCCATTACATACTTTTTCTCTCTTTTTTTTCGTTCTCGTTAAATCTGTTCTTTTGATTCCTCTATACAGACGTTTTCTGTGAACTACATTTGATAGTTAGAGTAAATGTTGAGACAGGGTAACATCGTATAGTATAATAACCAATATAAATCATTGTTTCGTCTGCCAAAAGATTTCCACTTAATGAAAACCGGGAGTAAGAGTTTCCTTGATTCTTTTTATTCACTATATTTCTGTACTTCTATTTTTCTGTCTATTTCTTCTACTTTCTCGTTCTATCTTTTTCCATATAAATAAATATGCAACATATGCATAAAAAAAAAAAGAAGAAATTTAACTATTGTTATGTGTTGAACAATCTAGTTTAAGGATTTTCGTTTGAGAAAATTCAAATTAAATTCTTTTTTTATTCGTTTAAAATGTAGATAAAAGTTTTTTTTAAGTAAGGACAAATTTTCTAGACAATTATGAAAGACAGAAAAAGTTTTCCTTTGAAATGACTTTTTTCACACGAGACATTTTTTAATTAATTTGAACGTAATAGCCGAATACTTTAATAATACTAGTTGCTCTAAGAGCTTTTTTCATTAATGTGGCATTGATTTATGAGCACGTATATGGATATACAGTGAATACTATTTATCTAATTATATTTTATTCATTTTTGAATAAGTTAAAAATACATTCTTTCGATTTTATTATAATTAGAAAAATATTAATATTATCGAAAATTATCAGTTCTTAAAATTTACTCTTCAATAATTTATAAACAAAATAAATTTCAGAAAACCCTGGTCATTGATTTGAATAATTCATTTTTTGTATATAAATGAGATATTGACCAAAAAAAATATTATATAGTAAATTGGATAAATATCACAAAAATTCTTTTATTATCTTAGTGCTCAAATTTTCTCAACTTTTTCTCAAATAACCAAAACAGCTTAAATTATTCAATACTGTTACAAGCAATGCCATAACGTGAATAATGAGTATGAATTAAACCATATTCTGTACATTGGATTTGAAAGCTTAATTGAATGTATATATTTTGTGGAAGTCCCTTGACGAATGTATAGTACTTAAATTTAGCATCTCTGGAGAGTAAGCGATCCCTCTGTTAATTTTAATTTTAATCCGATTATTATTTTCATATTTAAAAAAAGTCTTTCCGCTACCTTACAAGAAACCTTTATCCAACAGGTTCCTTATTTCAATTCACACGCGACATTCTTAATTCCACAAATTCAACCTCTATACAGTGATACAAGTGGCATATTTTTCCAGGGAATTCATACATACATTTTCGCTTATTAATGTACAGATAGTTGAGGAGAACGATGATAAAAAAAAGATTTGTAAATAATAGTAATAAATAACCAAGCGTAACCCAATACTTTTTATTTCTCAGATGTGGCTGCAAGGCATGAAAAAATTCTCTCGTTGCTCCAAAGGAGAATAAAAGCCCGTCATCCGAGGTGACTCTACTCGTCTCTTAAGCCAAATAAAATATTGGAAAAGCAGCGCAGATCGTATGTCTCGTGATCTGCTAGCATCTCGATTGATGTCACAGCCTCCCTCGGAGGTGTCGGCGGAACCGTGGCGGCAACCCTTAAAGTGCATCCGCACTCCGCGATATTCGCCCCTGACATTATCACAAAACACACTCAGCGACTCCTTTAACCCTCAGCTCCAGGCGTTTCGACTAAAATTACAACCCCTTCGCTCACTTTTACGCATTGCATTTGTGGATTATTTGCAACAGAGATGCACGCAAACTTATACCCCCGGGCCCTCACTAGTCCAACTCTTAGGACACGGCACTGAGTATTATTTTGACTTGACGTGACATGTGAAGTATCTTGCGTCCTTCTTTTTGTGCCGAGAAATCTCCAATTTCATACTATTTTTGCTAAAACTTACTAAAAGCTCATCGGGAGCTTGGAACTTCTTAGACGAGATTTGAGAATGAAACTTGAAGCGCAAAAAGCCCAAATGATATGTAAATGTCTATTATATAAATTTATATGAATATAAAACAGAAACGCATAAACAAGCATTCGAGTGCAATCTTACATTTGAGAAAATCACTCGAAAATTTGCATGGCTAATCAGGATTTAATTGGTAGCAGCTCCTCTTTCTAATAAGACTTTGAACTTTCTAACTTAGTTCTCAACTAATGTTTTGCTGCTCTTACAATATTGTTACATAAATTGTATGTCTTGTATGAGTTACCATTGTTTATTTTATGTTTTCAGTTATTAAATTGCATAACTTGGCAAACAGTGTTATAATAGTAATTCAATTTTTATTTTATTTTCTACTTTTCTTCTATTATAAACATACAAATGTATCATTCGCATTAATTTAATATATTTATCATTGAGATAATTTTTATTTTTATTTTATAGTAGTATGTAATTATGCTTTAATTTATTCTCTCACAATATTTTTTGGCCAATATTTTACAATAACAATAATTTTCAACATTATTTAATTTTTTTTTTTTTAAATAAATGAACAGATTAACTTTATTTATTTATGGTTTTCATAATTTTTAAAATTACAGCTTTCTTCAAGCTAACTTAAAAATTAAATTGACAAACAGTTTTATCACGTGCATTTAATTATTCTTCATATATAATTCAAAATATTTTACAAGCTGTGATTTTTTATACTATCTACTTTCAATTACATTCAACCAATTTATACCTTCATCAAAGATAGAGAATTATGATTATTATTTTTAATATAACATTTAGATATTTTATTAATTCCTAGATATCCTAAAAAAACAGATCCTTCATCTTTATAAAACTTTTGTGATTAGTTAATAGGAATACTCTATTCATAAGATCTTTCATGTTTTCAAATATTCATATAAATTAGCATTTTATTATCTATAATATATCTTTTACTATAAGTGGTAGTTGCATACAATGTAGAATAGTAAATAATACACATTTAAATTTAATCATTCTATCTTTTTTTACGTAAAGATTAGATCAATCATAGTCACTGATTTTAAATTATTTTTGCTTTTACTGTTGAAAGTTAAATGTATTTATAAGAAAAAAAAGAAGGAATACTTGCTTGATTTTGATGTAAAGTTGTATAATACATAAAGTTTTATAATTATAAAGTTAATAGTAATTAAGATAATTTATAAAATGAAAATTATAACTTCTAACGAAAATATATTTATGTTTAATAAAAAGTAAAGAATATTATTTTATTTTATTTTACTATTTCAGTCCTATTAATAAATATTATGAAAATTAATATTGAATATATTGAATATATCATTAAATATAGTACAAATATCTTTAATTTTTCTTTTAAAATATCCAATTTTGAATATTGTAATCTTTGACAGATTTTATATAATAATCGGTTTAAATATTTTTTTATATAATCTTCCTTTCTTTATTTATATGATAAATCTTTAATAAATTTTATGTATTACTTGATTCAAATATTTTTTTGTATAATCATCCTTTTTTTTATTTATTTAATAAATCTGTGATAGGTTTTACGTACTATTTGAATTAAATATTTTTTTTTATATAATCGCACGTTTTTTATTTATTTTTTTACATCCATCGTTAATTTTTGTCTATTAAATTCATAGATTAAGAAATTAAATGTATTCATTTAAATTTAAATTTATTTATTATTTATTTATTGATTTAAATACATTTTAAACCGAACTGGTACGTACGTGAGGTAAAAAAACCTTTCTTGTTTCCTTTTGTTTTTTCATAATATAAATTACAAAATGTTCTATGTTTACGGATAGTTAGCATACAAGTGTAATTTATTTATTGTATGTAGTTTATATTTTTCTCTCATCCTGTTATTAAAGTTGTTTATTAATCTATGCTATTATTGAAAGTAGAATTTAAGGAATATAATATATCATTGTTAGTTATATATACTATGTCTATGAATTAATCTTCTGTAAAATTATTTTTAGGAAAGTTTAGTAATTATTATTAATAATTTATAATTCGTGAAAGTTAATTTAAGAAAAATGTAATAATTTTATATGCATACTTTATTATTTCGCTAACTTTTTTATTTGAAGTACTAATTTTTCATTTAAATTTTACTTTTGTTTTATTTGGTCATTATTTTTATGAAAAATACGTTAGTTTATATGTATTGCTACTATACTCTTGAATGACAATTTGATATTAATCATTTCGTGTAGTAGTATTTTATTATCATTAATTAGGCAGATAAAACAAATGAGTAACAAATGAGTAGATAAAACAAATGAGTAACAGGTATATTCAAAACATTTCCAAAAATTATGAAAAGTCTATGAAAAATTTTGATGCTTTGATGTGATTATATTTTCACTGAATTTATAGGTATTGTTTAATAAATAAACGTAATGCTTTTTAAAGATAATTGAATTAATAATTATAATATCGCACGTGTCACATCATAATAATTGATTTATTCACTTCATAAATTGTTATATTACAAATTATTGAGCGTAATTATAAAATTATACGATTCAGTTCTTTGGTTTTTAATTAAATACTGTATTTATTTCATCAACAAATACTAGGCAGATAATTAGCATATTAAAAAAACAATTTATTTATATAATTAATTGAAAGTTTTTATCTATATTATGATGTGTATAAATATCTTATGTAAATAAAAAATAATTCTAAATTACTTTGTTTTTTTTTAATTTTAAATGATTGAGTTGTACTGTTTTAAGTATGTTTTTAATGATCTCTGAATATGATCAAAGATAATATCAATTTAAAAACCATTTTTGAACTATTTATTATACTTGTGTTTCATCATGTCTTACACGCTAATTTTTTCTCCAATATTATTTGGATAATGCTGTGTTTAAATATTTGTAGATTTTAAGTAAAGTAAAGCTAAAAATTTATTTAAAAACTTAACTATAAAGAGCATCATATAAAATATCAAAAAGGAAAATTTATCTAAATTTTGTTACAATAGATTTTACACTCTGAACAAATAGTTAATAATTTGAAGAAAAAAAAGAGAAAAAAAATTCAAAAGAACCTTTATCATTTAAATAATTAAAGGAGCAAGCGACTCATTATTTATTTTCATCGTTATCAATAATTACGCAGAGGGCCAATAATAATAATTTGAAATGAAAATTATAGAGCTTTCAGGTGAGTTCGGTTAAGAATTTAAGAATGAAAGAAGACGCCTTTAGTTAAGGTCGGAAGCGCTCGTGAATTAGGGATACTAAGTATAAGAATGAGGAGGGCGAGGCGTGAGAGTACGAAGTTCTCGTCGGTGAAGCCCCGAGTCTCGGAGCAAAATCCGAAACAGATTCCAAGGATGTGTCGAGCGAATCCGGAAAGGAAATTAATTACGCGAGCCTCGCAGATGCGTCATTTTCCAGCGGCGGAAAATCCTTGGACTCGGACGCGAGAGCCGCGGACTCCCAAGACGGGCCGTAGGAAAAGAGAGGGAGAGGGTTTATGGTCTGCGGGGGCGTGCGGCTCCGGCTGTCTATGAATGAGGAAGGAGCCCTCGCTCAGCCTCTTCCCCCATATGAGCGACGCCTCTCTCTCTCTCTCTCTCTCGCTCGCTCTCCGTCTCCGTCTCCGTCCCTCCGCTCCTACGGTGCCGAGGCTCGACGGCGTCAACCGGCGGTCAGTTTCTCGTGGATCGCCGCGCGCGCGTTTTCGTACGGACGACCGACCGGGAATCGCCCCAGACAACTGGCTGTGCGCCGCCGTATTTCCAAGGAGCCCACAGGTCTGCCCAGCCACAGGATACGGGCCCCCAGCTCTAACAGGATCACGTCCGCGGGCCGGACGACCCGCTCATCATGTGTGCTCCGCGATCATTCCGGTCAGTGGCTCATCAAAGCATTTTTCATTTTTGGAATTTGGAATAATAAAATAAATCATCCCCCGACATCGCCGACGGGGTGTCGCCGAGCTGCTTGTGTGGGTGGTGGATTTTCCCTGTGAACCCCTTCGTTCCTCAATCGCAAGTGTGAGACGCGGCGCTCAAACGGCCGAACGTCTCGGTGGATCGCTTACCGATCGAGCGCGTCGGATCCTTCTTCTTCGTCTTCTTCGAGAATTTCATCCCCCTTTCGATCCTCGATTTAGCCGCACACGAGATTTTCTCCCGCTAAAGAGTGTCTACGCAAAAAATTGAAAGTGTTACACTCGAATTATATTTTAAGAGTTGGAAAGAAGTTGTTGACGCTGTTGTTAGATACCCGAATCTGAGATTCAAACGTTGCACACTACGCAAATAGGATAAATAAAAATTGGATTCGCAGATTAATCTTTAAAAAGAGAAGAACTGATCTGTTAGAGTATCGTAATTATTGATTCGTTCATCAAACGTAATATCTGGTAACATTTGAGCTGTTAGAGTCACTCAAAAAAGATAAATAGTTGTTTGTACTTGTATTGTGAATTGTAATAGAATTCGAATTTAATCACGCACTTGAATTGAATGACACATGATCAATTACTCAAATTGTACACTATCAGATCTTCTCTATTTGAAATACTTAGATTCGTAGATATTATCGCTAAGCAATGTACAAAATTAAATTGATTATTGATTATCGATACAAATCTACAGTTGGTGAGAAAATGTCAGAATGAGCGATAATAAAAATAAAGTGAAAATAGGTTGAAATAAATTAAAACAATTAAACAATTTTCGTAAGATATATAAGTAAACGAGCTCACAATCTAAATTAAAAATGAATGTAGTGTCGATGAATATCTGCCTCCATCAAATTTTCAAGTAAAGAATTATGAAAATTTGCATCAATAAGAGAAATTTTTTTTGAAAAAATAAACTTTTCATTCTTGTATCGATTAATTGATGCGCGTGTTTAAGCTTTGTAAATTTTCATAGTATCGATAGAAGCCTACTTTAAAAATGTGGGCTTATTCTAGAAAAATTAATTATTGTTCAGATAGGATATTTTTACTTATGATAGAAGTAACTTAGTGATTTCGTCAATTTTTGTTTTAAGTAAGGGAACTAAAATGTAGCGTATTTCATGTTTTTTCCTCTTGCCTCTCTCTCTAAATCAATACATAACAGTTACATTATATTTCGAGACAAAATAAGTAAAAATTGATTTCCGCGGGCGCTTTAAATGGTTATTCCAAATGGCTTCGACTCTCAAGATTTATATTTGAGCAATCGAGCATGTCGCACTCTTTCCGTGATACTTATCGGAAAAAGAGCAGGGGTCTGTCCGGATTAAGGCGACGCGCAAAACGTCTCGTACAGATTGGGAGAAACAGAGTGAGAGAGAGAGAGACGGGGCAAGACCGAATTGAGCAATCGGCGGAGGAGTCTGGGCCTTCCCGGTGTCACGCGACCGATCCCAAACCCACGGACGCCCGGGAATCCGATCCCGGTAGCCCTTCCTAGGGAGTAAAAAAAAAGAAAAGCTCGTTTGCTCGGTCCTGCTCACTCTCACGCACACTCCACGCACACACGCAGGAGGGAGACCAGGGAGGCCGAAAGACGAGAAAGTGGGAAGGAGCGAGACTCGAGAGCAATTAACTGGGGGAAGTTCGGTGTGTGTCAGCGGGTCTTATATATCTCGGCAGGATCCCGAGCGCGCGCAGCCTCTCCTCCTGGTTCTCCAAAGGCCAGAAGACGCGGGGTTTAGTCGCTCGCCGACCCCCGTCCGCGAAGGTCCGGAAGCTTTCCGCTTTGTCCCGCGCGTGCGCTCGAGTTCCGTGTCATCAGCACTCCGCACACCTACAGGTATCAACCGCACGCACGCACGCACGCACGCACGCACGCACGCACGCACGCACCTACGCGCGCAATCGGCTCCCGGGCCTCTGGGCGAGTGCTGGCAACGACGTCCGAGGACGTCGCCCCGGGTCCAGGTCCTCGATCGCCTCCCTTTTCGAATCGGATCCGAGGTTTGGCGCGCGCGAAATAACGCACCGAGCCCCAGGAGTGCGAGGGAGGTGGAGGAGGGAGTCCCCGAGAGCGCGTAAGGAGGTTCTCGAGGAAGAGGCTGCGTAGCGGTCCCGACGGTCCGGCCATGACGCCGGTCACAACCACGTGGTTAGTCTGATCTTTCACTTTTTATTTTATTTTGAACCTCTCCAACCCACTATCAATCACGTTTCTTGCTCGTTCCTCATCCGCGACTTTCAATGGCGAGGACAACGTGCTTTGCCTCTGAATTATCACTCGAAACCGATCCCCTAACGCTCCTAAACTAGTGAATCTCATTGTTTTACCTTGAGTGTTTACAAAGAAAGATTTCCCGCATTCTGTCAACTATATTTCCGTGTAAATACATAAATTATTAAATTTGTTTACTTCCGCGTTTGTGTGCTCTTGATCAATGTACTGATATTTTTAAAATTACTTTTCTTGACACTGAGTTTGATATATTTCTTTGATTTGACAGGATTATCTAATATATAAATGTGTTTTTCAGCGTTATCATGATGCTTATTTATAAGCATCTTTTAGGGCACTTCACATCAACACTTCCTTGTGCCTCTATTGCTTAAAAAGCTTTGAACTTTGATTTATTATACATTATCCATATCACCATGTTATCTGAATAGGAACATTTTTAATATTTTTAGAATATTTGTTGCACGAGTTTAATAATTGAATGTGAGTCTTCTTTTTAAATAAAAATAAAAATATTTTGAACAAATTGACTTTGTGTAAGACAACTGACATATGCTAAAATATAACAATATTGAACTTTATATTTAGCTCTTTACATCATACTTTTTTATTAGGAAAGTTTGTTTTAAAAAATACTCCATTTCATCACCCCAATAGTTTAATAATTACTATTAAGAGTACAATAATATCTAGCGTGAAAAATATTAACTTTAATCAAAATATATTTTTTCGCATTAGTATTTTTAAATTTAAATGAAATTGAGTAAAAATAAGTACATAAAGCAATAAAAATTATATTAAAATTATTATACCAACTATAAATTTCAATATTTCCAAGGAATACATTATGTTTAATATTTAAAATCATCGCAGGCTACGTGTTTAAAATTACTACTACTTCAATTTACCATCTTTTATGAACTATAAAATGTTTAAAATAAAAGTTTTAAAGAAAATAAAAATATATTTAATAAAGTTAAATAAACTAAAATTAAAATAATTTTACTTTTATTCAAGGCTTAAATAATTAATTATTGACAATACCTACTTGTTTTTTTAAAATAAAAATGGAATTGAATTGAAAATTTCCCGCATTTAATTGGTATCATCAACTTATCAATGTTAAAATTATGATAGATAGAACATTCATATCTCTAAATTATTCACGTTTATTATAGTTTTAAAAGCTCAAATTTTAATTTAAATATGAATATATCAAATTGCGCATTGCTCATAAATAAAACATATGCATTAAATATCCATTTTTATAAATTTATATTTTTACAATGTAAAAATTGAGTAAATGTTGCAATACTTATTTCTTCATTTTATTAATATTATTCACAAATAATTTAGCTTTTTAATAATTGAACATCAAAGAAGTACAAAAGTATCCTCGTCCATTAAACTAACAAACGGAGATTCTTTCTTTACTCTCTTGTATTTTTGAAATGCTTATTGCATGTACGTTTTGTTGATAGGTACCAGAAAAACTAATAAACATAATTTATGCACGTGTATCTTTATTGTTAAAGTAATCCAACTTTTAGCTCAAGCACAACCTGTTGCGTAGACAATATTCAATATGCATATCTTCAAACAAATGTAACTTTATTTAAGAAAGCATTATGAGACTAGAGTATCTGCATGGATTTGATGTTGATAAAGGGATAGTTGTTTGAGTTGTTGGTCGCATTGGCCTTAATACCCCTAAATCCGAGCTCGGGGTGCATTCCATCACGCATTCGTTTCGTATGCTCAATCTATCCCTTAGCATCTTCCGGTGATCCTTTAAAAACGCCAAAGATTCTGCACGATTCAATGAGTACCCATTCAAGTATTAACGACGAATCCTTAACTCGTGTAGCCACGGTACTTAAACAGCCCTTTAGCAATGTAAGTTTATTATTTTCAGTATAATTATCATAAATTTTTTTTTATGCGAATTACAGCTACTATTAAACCGCGTAAAAAATCATTTTAAAAAAATTGCAATTACGTGCCTAATAACTATAACGTAAATAATAGTTTTTTTTTTAAATACACCAATGTACACTTAGTGGCGAGCAGTAAATTTGTTAGGTATAGATTTTCTAGTGCCTACCTGAGAAAAAACTGGAAAATTATATTGAATGTATATTATTTATTAAAAATTATGTACTGGTCATTCTCAGTAAGTATCAGTATAATTTAAGTTTCTTCAAAACATATTTATAACTTTTATGTTGTGAATTATTATTAAAACTTTAAATTTCTAAAAATAATCGTCATAATATATTATTTTTTCAAAGTTATCGACTTTACAACGATTATATGCCTGTATTAAAAATGGTTTCGAGAAATATATAAGTATATAATTCAATAAAACAATTTAATTCGCTCATATTTTACAATAATCTATATTTAATAGGTTTCTCTTAAAAAATAACAACTTGTTTAATTTATTATTATTAGTACATTAGTATTAATTATAAAAAATTATTTATTAGAAATCTACTTGTTGATTTTTGAGTGGATAGAAATCAAAGTAACTTATTAATAGATTGGAGACAAATTAAAATTAGTTATTGAAATTAAAACAAAATATTTAATCAGAAAATTTGTTAAGTAATTATTTATTCGGTATAATAGGATATCAAATTTTTAGACACTTTTTAAAAAATAGAAAAATAAATAATTAGATTCACTCCTACACAGCATAACAAATTTCAGACGTAGACGTGTTATTTGCGGATAACATTTCTCTCAATGTTTTCTTGGATTTTCTAGTCATATACTATATCACAACATATTCACTTATTATTTTAAAAAGTAAACCAAAAATAAAATAAATCATGTTATGGTTAATTGTTTCATGTTAGACTGCACTCCAAAAGTTAAATTTATTAAATAGTTTTATAAAACCATTTTAAGAATATTTTAATTTATGAAATTAAATCAATACTTTTTAATTATTTTATATATAATTATACATACAAATAAACACACAAAATTCGCACGCACGCACGCACGCACGCAAACACACACACACACACACACACATGTATATATATATTTGTTGAATATTGATAATTTTTTTGAAAGATTGATAGCAATATTATAAAATATAAACTTTGAAATAAAACACTTTAATATATTGATTTTAAAGTAACTTTGAATTTTAAATAGTCATATAATTTTGAAGTTATAGCAAATAAATAAATAAATATAAATAAATATAAAAATAAATATAAATACATAAAATAATAAAAGTTCAGAAAATAGACTTGAATTATTAGTTAACTAATTATATTTTGCAGTATTAAAAAAAAATTTTTTTCAATTTTTTTATTCTAAATAGTATTAAAATTTTATCAAAAAATTAATGTTTTTATTGTGCATATAAAATCAATTATGATTATAAATGCATTAATTCTAGATATTATTATCTTTTCATAATGTCGTGAATGGTAATCTTTACGTATATCATTTTATGAATTTAGAAAATTAATTTTTACAAAAAATATATTTGGTTAATTTAAGCGTATTAATATTTTAAAACTGAATTAAAAGTGCAACGAAAATTGTTTGAAATTGACGATACAAAATTATATCCTAAAGTACATAATTTTAACACAATTAACTATGACGTACAACTATTAGGATATCATAATTTGATATGTAAAATAATGAAAAAAGCTATGTAATACGTTGAAATAAACCGAATTATTACTCCTATTATTCGAATTTAATTTTTATATTATTTTATGATTCTGTAATATAATCTGCATTAATCAATTAAAGATTTTTAAATTTAAAGATTAAATGTCAAAGATATAATTTATTTTAGCATATACTAGTGATCCTTCGTTTAAAATTTTTATGGCAAATATACTAATTGTTAGTTATACCTTATAGTTTTATTAAAAAATTTTGTTAATAAAATAAATGTGAAGGAGCATGCGATAAAAATTTAATTATTTAATACTTTAAAGGTCAATATTAAAAATAATTGAGTGTAATAATTCTCACCATAAAATAGCTTGATTTCAATAAATTATTTCAATTATACAAAAATTTTAAATATATATTCGTATATACAAATATAATTATGAGATGGAGCTCGAGTAAATAAAAAAAAAGCCACTCGATAAAAGTAGTTAAGAGGAAGTGTGCAATAACGTCTAAATGTCGAAAATCTGGTTGTCCACTGAAATAGTGATCTCGGTGAATTAACTGAATTTGTAGTCGTATATTTTCCTCGCAAACAAAATTCATTAAGCCCTTAATGATCTGGGCATAGGGAGATGTAGAGACATAAGTAATTCCGTTAAAGCACGTGACTCCTTGTGATTCGATCGGAGCCACCGATTCTATTCTCCTAAGGATCTTCTCACGAGGATCTCTTTGAGGCAAAGAGGCAACTTTAGAGATCGATCTACTCCAGAGTGCACACCTATGTGTGCATATGTGTGTGGGTGTGGGTAGCGGGGGGTACACAGGAGATCTCGGGTATTTCAGGCGAGTTGCACATCGGTTAAGTCAACTTGGAGGCTTTGTGCTCGTCGAAAGGCTACTGGAATCAGATAAATTTCAAAGTTATAACTGACAATGTTTGCAAATCACCTTTACAACTTCATTTTCTCATTGTTTATTGAACGAATAATTGGATTATGGACAATATTAATTCTAGAAACATACAGAAGTAGTCGATGTTTGAAACCAAGGTTATTATTATGCAAAAATATACATAGTCAAATGTTAGAATGAGAAATTTCAAATTAGACATAATATTATTTTAATAATTAAAGTATAATTTTTTGCACAGTAATGGTTTTAAGCTCTAACGAATACACTAAAAAATGTAATTTTTAATTTATGGTTGGAAATCAACTTTATATTATATATTCAAATATGAGTCTCCTTAACTTAAGAATTTTACTTTTACATACTTCGACATGGAATTGCTTTTTAATGTTTGAAGAATATATGCGTTTTCAGTTTCAAGCTTACCAGTAAAACTTTCTATCGAGTAAAGCATTTAACACTGAATAATAAAAATGAAATTTTGTACGTACTCCTATATTTGAAAATCTGATTTTCTAATTAATGCTCTTTCACTAATATATTTTTATTTTTCAAGAATTATGTATTCATGTTACTTATCATTTGAAAATATTTACTGGTTAATATCTTTGAATTTCACAGTATACCTGGTTTATATGCCGTTAAATGCAAAAACCAATTATATGATTTTAGAGTATATTGCATGAGAGCTCTAGATTAGTTTTATTATGGCTGCTAATTGAAATCTTTTACGTTCAATTATCTGTAGCGAATAATAATTCGATCGTTCTATTTCCATTATCATTTGGTTTCAGGGATAAGTTTCGTAAATGGATAGTCTTATTATATACGGTAACAATACTACTGTTCTTTATTAAAAATTTTGATTACCGGTTTTTTTCCATATAAAATATCTATACATTTGATTAGTTGTGCAAGCTGTATCAAAAATGTGCAGAAAAAATTTATATTATCGATTTTTTTTTTTAAATTAAATTCACATCTTATAATACAATGATTTCAATTTGATAATTTACAACATTAATTTGTAACTTTAAAGGACGAACTTGAGCATTATTAAATTTCAATGACACAGAAAATAGATATTTAAATATATAAAAATTTTAAATTCTGTTATTAATAATAAATAATAAATTGCTCGAATGTATAATGCATAAAAATTAATAAACAATAATATAAATTATTGAAATCATAATGAAAATTAAATGTCGGAAGCTTTCAGCTCAGGTGAGTGCGTGCTATTCGAATCGGCTAATCACGCTCTTCCTCGCCGTGGACGATGCGCGATGATCTATATCGATCAATTTGCGCATCAGCCATGTCATCAATATTCAAATTGAATATCGAATAACCAGTAGCGCAGGTCGATCGTAACGAAAAGTTGTGTGAAAAGCGCGGAAAAGCTAAAACACATTCTCCGAGTTTTTAGCAGTGTTTTGAAAAGCTGAAACGCTTCACGACATCGCGATGCCGACACGAAAGTCTATTCACGACTAAGATAAAGAAAAGCAAAAACTCGAAGCCTCGGGGAAAAGTAAGGACCAGGTCCAGGACGAGAGCTACCAGCTACTTGTCACCATCCTAGAGGCATCCTTGTCTCTTTTTTTCCAATCCAAAATTAAGTAAAAATTAGAAAATTCTTTTTATTTTATTCTTATTTTTTTGGTATCCATAAACAATCGTTTGTTATTTTTCATTATTTTTATGAATTATAATTTCTTCATTATTATTTATCGTTAAAGAAAATTAACGGTTTTAACCTTAGAAAAAATAACAATCAAGTCAATTGTTTGATACTTTGTAATACTCAAATGAGAGTAGTTAGTTGAAACAGGGAAAGCAGTTTTGAGTTAAACGGCAATAGAAGCTTAGGGAGTTTGGAATTCCGAAGATTTGGACAACATGTGTTCTTCTAACCCCAAGTATCGTCTGTCAAAACAGTGAAGAACAAGTACTTCTAGAAAGAAAAACGTTTTTTCCTTTTTCTCCTGTTTTTTTTTTTTTTTTTTGGAGAAAACTTCTATTCATTCTGTTTTATGTAATAACATGTCTGGTAGAAAATTATATTTTCCACAAATATTTCATAGAGACATAAATTTATTTATTTTTAAACTGTAATAATTAATGGGGAAACAAGAATTCATTTTAAGACCAACATAAATATTGGAGTGGTGGTTAGGAAGAGCGTGGAATGTTTGTAAGGATGAATCGAAACTATTATTGAACTGTTGAGCAAACGTGTATGGGTAGCTTTTGGATTTGTAAGTTACATCCTTAAAATTCCAACACGACTTATTAAAAGAGTGTAGGTGCTTTAATAGATTCACATCGGAGTCGGAGTGTCGAGTGTAGTTGTTAGGTTGAGGTTCGCGAGGCTTGTTTTCGAGTGTGTGTATGTACTACACCACCTGCAGTGAATAAAGAGTCATTGTTGAAAGGTTTCTTCTATGCTCCGACCATATCGTGACACTCCTACCACATCTTGGTGAAACAATGGTATATGTTAATTTCGCGGTAGACTCCCTCGGATTTCTGGCTTTTCCTGTTTTTACAAATGTTACCCGGTGGAGGCTACACTGCACTTCTACCCTGCACTAGTCCCTTAAGTACGGCACAAATGCAAATCGGACAGAACTTTATGATATTTTGATATACGATGCCAAGTAACATATTTTTTTTTTTCATTTAAATATTCCTTCTCCTCAAAGATTTCTGATCTTCTATTTCTGATAAAAAGTTTAGTCTCTAATTTTATTTGTGGCTGATTCATTTTTAAATTAAATATAGCTCATTTCCTTAAGGGCTTGTTTAAAAAATCAATACATTTTCATTTGGTGCTGTTACACTAATAAAATTGATTTTTTTAATTCAATTTATTGTAAATAAATCAGTAATATTTAATGGAATTGAGACATAATAGAAAAAACAATACTGGTATTTCAGATGTATTTAAAAATACTGATACTTAACTCATTTAAGGATTAAATGCAAACTAATTATTGTAACTAAAATATCGTTTTTAATATAGTTAAACTTTCGAAGAAAAAAAATTTTTTTTTTTAATATGCTCTGTTAAAATGTCCATATTTTAATTTATATGCGTAATTTATCTACACAAATCAATATGTAATATTATTCAAACTAAAATACAATAAATATAAAATTAATATATATTTATAAATTACAAAATTAAACATTCATTGTTATATTTAATCATTCATATGCATTCAGTCTATAAATTAAAACAATTTTAATTAATTTTGCATCAAATATAATAATGAAAATTTATAGTAATAATTCAAAGATTCAAAAAGTAAAATATCTAAACATTGTTGCTTTTGTATATCATTGTGAAATTGTAAAGTTTTGTACGCGACATACATTAATTATTTAAAAAATTGTACATTTATTTACAAATCTACTATCTTAATAGAATTACAAAAAACAGAAAAAAACAAAACAAATTTTATTGTGTATTAAATTCTATTATTCTATTAAATGAATGAACCACGCAGGCAATTTATCATTTTATCAGAACCAAGTACGTTACTTTTTCACACAAATCGGTTTTCTTTATTTGAAAAAAAAAAACTTTAAAATTATATAGCACCAACTGAAATAAAATTGTAAAAGCGAAACAAATGAAATGTTGTGTAATTAAAATAAGATATTTAAAAATAAGTTAAATTCTTTTAAATGCATATACTGCATATTTTAATTAATTTTTTCAAGGCATTAACTGTGTCCACGAATTCACAGATATTTAGTAACTTAATTGCATATTTGTCAAATAAAAAGTAAAATAAAAGAATGGTTCTAGTTTTGGAATTTAAATGTTTTTTTTTTCTTCAATTTTTGATGAAATTTTAATAATTTTTTTATTCTTTGTATATATTTCAATTTTAATAGTAGTTAAAATTAAAATTAACTAAAATTATACAAAAAACTATTTGAAATGTAGAAAAAATATAAATGAGTATAATACAGATTTTATTTTGTTTGTACAAAGAAGTCAAAACTATTTGAAACATAAAAAATAAACATTTTTTTCATTTTTTCTAAAGAATCAACAACTGAATCTACTTTTCTCTACAACTCTATAGGAAAAACTGTCAAAATCAGTACTTTAAAAGCAATTTAAACAATTAATAATCAATCAAAGTAATTATTATATAGAAAATGCGATATAAAAATAATTACCAAAAACTTATCAAAGTGATAATTACAAAATATAATTGTTGCATTTTATAATTGAAAGCAACTTATCAGATTAAAATGAGTTTATATTTTGAAAATTAATGAATATTTCGAAGGTATCAGGTTAGAAGGCAATTTAACTAACGAACTAATTTTAATGCACATGAAATCCAAATAAGATTTTAGAATAGTTCGATGAACCATAAAATGAAATTGTATTTTTATGATGCAAGCTGTTACGTAAATTTCTTAGGAAATTAACCTGAATTTTGACTGAATCGAAAATAACGCTCAGCACGTCAATTTCGCACGTAATACGAAAAGATTTAATTTATTTTCCGTATTAAAATAGTTCTTTCGATGTCTAATAATACTCAAAGACGAGACAGCGGCCAATTCTTCAACAAGAAGCAATTTCCATAAAAAGTAAAAGACACAGAAAGGTATCTCGAGTTTCCTGAACTGTCAAGTGAAATTCTCAATATCGCGAAATGCGCTGGGCTAAACGCTATAAAAGTACCAGGAAAGAAAAACGTGGAGCCATGAAACCCACCCCGGGGGTGCAAATCGAAGACGCAAGGGATGAAAATGTCGCGCGGCGCCCCTCAATCCCGTCTGCGCATATCCGATAATCCAAAAAATAACGGACGGCCGATTAAGCGGCGCGCCAAAAATCCTTCGGCGAAATTGTTCTCCGATAGTTCTTCACCGATGAGGTTCGCCCTGGGCGGAACAATCGTACCATTTATTCACCGGGTCATTTCGCAATCTCCGATGCGTCTTGCTTCCCCTCTCCCCCATCCCCTTCTTTCGAGAGGACCACGAGGAGGACAGCGTTACGACCGGATCCTCATCCTCATCCTCCGAGGACTCAAGTCCCGCGACTCCAACTTTTTGCAGCCTCCTCCCATCCTCGTCACTCCTTCTGCTCTTCTTTCACGATTTTACCTTCCCTTATTCGTATTACGCATTCCACGCGGCATTTTAAATTTATTCAAAAGTAAAAGCCGCGTACGAGCGGATTTTATTGACGTTAAATTATCAAGGCGATTTCGGAACGGAAACTTCTACTCGCATAGGCACGATTTTTTCACTTTTTCTCCAAGATCCGAGATTATCCATTGATTGTACGACCGAAATTTATTGCACAACCTTAAATGCTGCTTTCACATTGCTGCCATCAATATTTTTCGCGGGTATTTCGCGATCTGACTTGTTGAGCAAATCAGAACTGCTTTATTGAGATAAGTGTCTACAGCCTCGAGCTAGTGTGCGAGTTATTATCTTTTTATAAAGTACACGAGGAGTTATCGGCAAGCTATTCATTGTTTCGAGAGCAAAAATTAAATTATCTTCTCTCTACAGAAGTATTCTTCTGCGAAAACTCACATTAACATATATGCGTACATATATTTTCATGAATTGGATTACTACACTCACTGTTGCATTAAATTCATTTTAAACAACCGAGATTTAATTGCTCTGACTGCCCTTTGAAAAATCCACTAGGCGCTCGTAATAATTCATGCAGTTCTAGTGTGGTTATTAAATTACTGAAGATTATCAGGGATTATCGCATTGTAATTCTGATTTTAAAAATACATATTCAAATATTGCATACGTTCTATTTTTGGAAGGAGGTTTTGTTGTGGCTAAAATAGGTATAATTTATCGGTATTAAAGGAGTTCATCTATTGTCTTGCATTAGTTATAAATATCCCAGTTTTATTTCAATTAATTTAAAATTTTCCTTGTTTTACATGCGAGAGTCTAGCTCCACCGATCATTTCTAATCTCATATGCAATAAACATCAACGCTAACATTCGTTAAATATGGCTCAGCGAAAGCACAATATTTTCAAAGAAGAATTCGTATCCTCCAGCGCAATAAGGCACGTGACATTATAAGTAACATGTTAACGTGAGTAAAAATCAGATTTGATCTTTGGGGGATGTGGCAGAATGAATTGGTTTCGGAGGAAGGACGTCGAAGTTATATGGGTCCTTGTTCTTTAGAAATTGCTCTCGC
This sequence comes from Eupristina koningsbergeri, assembly GCA_018907245.1. Classification (NCBI taxonomy): domain Eukaryota; kingdom Metazoa; phylum Arthropoda; class Insecta; order Hymenoptera; family Agaonidae; genus Eupristina; species Eupristina koningsbergeri. Next base: position 1,525,472 of record JACCHV010000096.1, read on the forward strand.
GCGTTTTTACCTCTGTCGGGCTTAGTCGAGGAGACAGAAGGTGTCGCAGGAGGAGGGGGATGGGGGAAAAGGACTAGGAGGAAAAGGAAAAAAAGAGACAGCCACTTTACTGGATTCCTGGTGTACGTTTGCGACACACCGGATATAACTAGGATCTGTCGGTAACGTCGGATTTATGTCACTTCCGCGAGCTCACCTGTTATAGAAAAGTCAATTTCACCCATAGACTTTCTTGGCATTAAGATCAGCGCTACCTTTGGCAAATGACGACGACGACGAAATTCACTGCTCCCGGATTATAATAACAGTCAGGCTTAAATAAATCGACTGAATGTTAAAGATTACAGCATCTCGATTCCGTTTCCAATACAATATTAGTTTTTTTTTATCTTGAAATCGAGACAATTCCGTAATACATAACTCTCGTAATGACAAATTTTTATTTTCATCAGTGTTAAAATTCGGATAGAAAAATCAGTTGAATTCTCTCGATTCGGTTCAATTTCTTGCTTGGAAAATGTCATTTCTTTTTTTGACGCTTGAAACATTTTGTACCGCAACATAAGTATGAATAAATCCAGTTAAAGTTGTCCCTCTCGTAAAAATCGGAATTAATCAGAAATATTGTGGATCTCGGTTTTGTCCGGGGCAGACTTTCCATAAGCATTGGTTTCGGGTGGGAGCGTTTACGAGCGCCTTATCCGGGAAATCCGTAAAAGCCCACAGACGGCGAAAAACAAAACAACCGGAAGGAGAAAAGCTCATCTTTTGTTCGCCTTCCTGCCTAGGCCGGAAAAGGCATGGTCCCGGTGTAGGTGATGTGACAGGCAGCCTCAATCCTGTTGGGGGTGGCTACCCCGGGGGCACGCGCCCATCATCCCATCCACATAAATAATCTCAAAGATAAGAATAAATAGAGTGTCTCGGAGCTTGGAGTCCCGGTCCGTGTGTCCCCTCTTTGTCTCTCTCACTCGCTCTCTAGCCTCCGTGCGAGGAGGGACAAAGAGGAAAGACCCGAGGAGCGTGGGAAGCGAGTGCGCGGCTCTGCTCGCCACTCGCTCGCTATTAAACGTGCGCTAAAACATCGCGATGCTTATACTTATGCAACAAAGAACGCGGCTGCGAATTTTTCGGCCACTGTTTTAGTTAGTATGTCCGGAGGAACGCGGGGAACTTGGCATATCTTGCCCCCCCCCAACCCCAAAGCCCCAGCCTCCTTTATTCCCGCGTGCTAAGCTTACAAGATGTGGTCCAGGCTGCGCTACGTGTAGGTCGATACCCAGACTCGGTTAATGATGAGTAATGTATGCCCAGATAATCGGATTCTCGTTGTCAAGTTATTCTTCGCAAACTCTTATCTACCCGGTTAATTGCCACTGCATTCAGACTCGTATTTTCTCACGTATTTCTAAATAACAAATATTACAAACATTTTTATTTTAAGCTTGAGGTCAGGGATTAATATTGTCGTAAAGTTTCTTCGCTGGTTTCACTGGCGTATTAAAATTTTTTGGGGGGAAAATCGAAAGCCCAGGAATTCAACTCTATCATATTTAAGTACAGTATGATAAACGTGTATTTTTAAAAATTACCTAACTAAACGCTAATAGCTTATTCTCGAAAATTAAAAATTATTTTAGTCCAACAAAAAATGTAAAAAGTGAAATATGTGCGAAGAGGGGGTGCTTTAATGAATTAAATAGATGTTGCAAAATTTATAGAACTAAATGAATAATAAAGAATGGCATATTTATCAAGATAACCAGGTGTTCCGATTTTATTTGCTTGAATTTAATTTTCGAATCTACTGTAAAATGGTTTATAATTTAAATGACAATTTAATTTCATTGAGAGATTAAGTAAAAGTGCATAACACCGACATGACTACCATAGCGTGACTAAAGTACATACCTTAAAATCTTCCAGAGAGAAAATCCCAGGAGTTTCCGGGTAGTACCTTTTACATCTGAAATGGAGGAACATTATCTGTCGGTTTATCGGCTTAATGTAGTCGTGACTTTAATGGTCTTTAATCATTAAAACCAACCAATTTAATTATTTTCTGTTGAGTATACATATTCAACTCTTATTTGCAAACAGAGAAAAACTCACTCAAGAAAATGTCATTGAAGCATTTATTTGTATGCTTCTTAGATGTGTATTTGCATGTTTTCAATAACGTTTAACAAAAAACAACCTACATTTATATCATCACTTATGAGATCAATCGCTTTTTAAAGTGTAATGTACATGGATAATATATCGTTAAATAAGAAATTAACCTTACGGATTTATATTTGATAAGCGGTATGTTAGATCTGACTTATATGGACATACAAGTATTTGGGATAGATATTTTAGCATAAGAAATGCTGACTTTTCATAAAAATAATTATTATAATCAAAATAAAAATTGTTTTATTCCAATAATTATAGTTCCATCCGGTGAAATGAAATAATATAAAAATAAAAATAAAATAAATATAAATAAATAAGAAAAAATTGCTTATATTTTTTATATGAAAATATGCAATGAATGTTTAAAATGTGTTACGAGATATTTTCGCAACTATAATTTCAGTCTCCAATTTTAAATCGCATTTTTGAAAATTACATTGTTCTCTCCTAGTGATGTAGGTTTTCTCTAAAATTTTACAGCAGAAAGCGAGTTTGCTCGTAAACCCTTACCTCTCCTTGCAGTTGTCGAAATTGAGAAGTTAAAGTTCTGAAAGTAGAAATATATCGCTAGTTCACAGTATTCCTTTTCAGCGTTTGATGAAAAAATAAAAGTTTCAATCTCAGAAATTTTATCCCAATGGTTTTTGTAATATTGACTTTATTTGTAATTATCTTTGGCATTGCATTAGCCTTCAAAGTCGATGTGGAATGATGCGCTGTTTTATGAGTAGACGAGCGCGATTATCATAATCAACGGCTAATGCAGTTGGGTCAAATTAGATGAAAGAAGGTATGAAATTGACAGGGGATGTGCACAAAATTAAACACAGGATAAAAGAAAACTGTTTTCCGCTCGAGAGCGATAATCCTAGCCGAGTTTTGCGAGTCAAAGGCTGATTTACTTTACATATGGGGGGGGGGCGGCTTGAAATACTTTGGCTGGAACGGCCTTTCGAGCGCGGCTCATCCTCCCTGTGTTGGTGTCCGTGTCCGTGTGCGTGCTCGTGTGCGTGGCCGTGTCCGTGTACGCGCTGGTGTTGCCACTGGACGCCTGTGTGCGTGAGCCTCTTGGAGCAATCATTTTCTCGTTCTCGTCAATTATTGGAGGACAGGTCCGGTCCATTGGAGAGTTTACTTCCCCGGTGCAGTAAAGATTGCGGACACGTGTAGCGGCCGCGCGGCTTTTCGGCGAAGCGAGCGACCCTTTTTTCTCGCCGGGTTTTCCCTTATTTCCTTTCGGCTTTCAGCTGATGGGTAAATGAGAGCCTTCCACATTTCGTCCTGCAGACAAATTTGAATTTACGATGAACCCGGCGTGTATTTATGCCTTTTAGGGATGTGTGGGTGGGCGCGCGTGCCTCCGTTGTCGGAGTAAAATCGAGTGCCTGTTGGAGCTGGGCGGGAAACTAAATGCGAACTTGGATTTCAAAACTTTTGGAATCGTGGCTGTCGAAGTCTTTTAAGCTCGGCTCAAATGAAAAGTTCGGAAAATGTGGCGCGCGTAGGTTAATGTTTGTCCTTCCCTACAGACGTCGGTACTTGTCATTATTTTAATGTTGATCTTCTTTATGCTCTTGTGTCGTTAACTTTGTTCAAATTTCATTTAAACATTCTGGATCATAATTTAAATTTAATTTACATTGTCGAGTACATTGTAATTGATAATATTGAGATAATATTCATGTAATGCACTACTTTTATTGAACCATTCAATTCAAGCCTTATGCCTGATAATTGATACGTAATAATAAGCAGGAGTTCTTATTAAAAAATTTGAAATGCCTTTCGATAATTCCCAATAGATAACACGTACGCTTAATATCTTATGAAATGAAAGCTTATAGTTTGTTCTTGAACCTACGCCCCAGGAAATAATGTAATAATAATTTATCTACTAAGAATGATAAACTGATTTGTTTTTGTTAGAAAAAAAAGCGGTAGGCGGATTATCAAACATACATCAGCCGCTGAATTGTACTATCCGTTTATTAATAAATACGTTTAATTATTTATTGGAAGATGTACAAATAAAAGAATTAATTTGTACTTAATTAATAATAGAGTAACTTATCAAGCATTACAAGTACATTCAGCTATAACTTATTGCATTAAATGTTAATTTTCAATTTATATTAAGATATATTCGAAAAATATTCAGATTTCTTGTACATTTGTTTATTTATTATAATTATTTCAATGTAATAAAAATCTATTTTCCCATAAAATATACTACATTAAAAAATATTTACATTGACGATCATTATTGTGAAAACTGGTGAAATTCAATATTTAACTAAATTCAAGCAACAAACTCTCAGAGGTAAATAAAATGCTATCTAGTATTATAAGGAAAAATTCTTTGCTATGTTATGAAAATGGAAAAGCGATTTAATGCTACAATTCGGGCGGGTACGCGAAATTCCCAGTTTTTTTTCAACAATCCTATCGCCTCTTCCGCGTGAATAGTTCGGCGTTGAGTTAGTATGGAAACAGCGCCTGGTGTGCAGAGATTTGACGCCATCTCCTAGGATAAATATTATGGCGAGGTAACGCCAGATTCGAGGTGTATATACAATGACACCCACCCACACCATCCAATAGCCGGCCAATCCCGATATTTTCAAAGCCAACATTAATTTACCTCTGTTGGATATTTAGCGATAAAACCTTTGTAAGAAATTCATAATGGTTTCCCGGACTATAATTAGATTTTTATAGTTAATTATACGCTAACTGACTTCTTTAGATGTCGGAATATTTCACCGACTGTAATTAAATGACTTGAGATCCCGACGTGCTTTAAAAATGTAATTATTCATCACTTTTAATCTTTCAATATGATCTACTTTTTCGAGCAATGCTGGCTGTTATGTTTTTCCGAAAAATTAATTATGCGCGGCAAGTTCGAACGATTTATTATATCTCAGCTGCACTTTGTACATGGGATGTGATCGGTCAGATCAGCGCGACACATCCGCAATAATTCCTACTCTTCCATTGAGCATTCATAAAAGGTAGACGAATAGGTTTAGGCGTTTAGAGAGTAAATAATGGATAATACTCGAATATTAAATACTATTTATCACCGAGCAACGAGCCGTCGTAAATAATTAAAATTAAGCAAATACCCGCTATAAAATAAAAATCAATAAGCGCTGTCGATGCTCGAACTTATCCCCCGTGAGTCCAGTATTCACGTAAATTTAAAGGTCCTCGCAACATACGTCAACGTGGAATGGTATTTTTCATTAGCAAGAGGTTTAACAGGAGTTTGGCGAAAAAGGGAAAAGCAAGAAGAGCGGCATTATGCAAAAGGGCAAGTCCGGGTAATCCTCTTTGTGGCATGCGTACTTGCTTCGGGAACACTTTGTGCTAATCTAGGGACTTACACGCATGTAAATAAACTCGGATGAATGGATGGGCCGAGAGCGACCGGTTCGGTGCCCAGACTCGTAGTCCTTTTTCCGATACTCTCGACAACTATCTGGACACATCGCATCCCCACATTCGTCGAGGGCGTCTCGTTTGCCTATTTCACTGCGCCCTGCTGCCTGGGCTGGCCGATGCTCCGTCTCTTTCCTTTTGGGCCCTCTAATTGCACAGTGCACCCAGCAAATGCGTACGAGTGCATGCGATCGATTGCGTGCCCTGAGGGCCCCTCCACCCCCACCCACTCGCCCCAAAAGGCATAATAATGCGAGGGCGGCCGGGGTGTATATCTTGTTGGTCCCTTAACGAGAGTCACAGCCGCGCGTGTACTCGGGAAGATATCGCGACACGCTGCCTCTATCCCCGTGTACTCCACCCCCCCCCCCCCACCAACAAAACCACCCCCGTGATTCTCCGTGTGGCATTGATGTATTCGATCGGTGTTAATATAGGCTGTATTTACCTATTCGACAATTGGGCCACTCCCCGGCCTAGCCTCGGGTCACCGGGAGGTCAGCGCCAAATAGACCCTGGAGACCCGGTGACACGCAACATTTAACGCGCGCGAATCCTTAGGAGACTGAAATTACGCCGAGGAAGCCTCTGTCGAGATTTACAAGAATGAAGTCTGATGAAAAAAGTAATAAAATCAAGGTTTCCGTGTTTGAGTCTGAGGCCGGGCCACCTCTCTATACATGTATATACGTCGCTCAAATTCACTAATCAAAGTCTTGATTCTTTCCAATTTACGTGTAAATGGTACCCTCGGGGCTACGACTTAAAATGTAGACCTGTAAATTTTTATTCTAATTTTTGGTCTTTTTTAACTTAATTTAAAATTTTTTTTAATTTTATTGTTTCGTGAATTTCATCAAGCTCAGATTTCCATTTACGTTGCTGCAGTGCTTTCTGCGAGTGACAAATGATGAAACTTGAAACATTTTCGTTTTAGTCGCTCTAATGAAGTATTAATGCCATCAATAAAGCTTTTACGGTCTCTTCATTTGTAATCTCCATATTAATTGACAAATATATTCATTCGTACATGTATACAAGTATGTAATTTGAAAGTAAATAAGTAATTAATTTTAGACTGCATATCAAAAACGTCGAACCACTGCAAAGAGAGAATTAAACAAAACAGGTTATAACTCGTGATAAATAATTGGACAACTTAGAAAAATTGATTAAAATTTTTATGATGGAGCTAAGGAGTAACGAAATATTAAATCGTAAAATTGTTAAAATATTAATACAATAGTAGAAATGAAGATTCTCAGTTAAAAACAGGGTGCAATATGGCAGGTACATTCAAATTAGTTCTGTTGCTCCTCTGCCTCCTAATTAAACTACAACTCTCAACAGAAATTGAAAAGCAAGTCATCCGAACTATTACAAGCATTTATCTTTTATTAGCTTTATGTGTTTTGAAACGAAATTTGTTTTACTTATAATTTATTCTAAAACACATGATTCAAATCATTCACTTGCAAAACTCCTTAGAATTTCTCACAATCGCATATTTTTTATATTTTATCATTGAAAAAATACTTTCTTTTCAGAACTTTGATCTATTTGGTAAAAACAATAATTAAGAAATACTAAATTTTTTCAATAAGTTTTAATCTATAAAAAATTTTTGTTTAATTTGTAATTATTTTTATTTTCCTAAAATTAAAATATGCTCGTAATATGCCTCAATATAAAATATACGAACTTCTTATTAATGAGCTGCAATCACAGATTTCCAATAAATTTTTAAATTTTCTAAATTATACATTTTTATAGACAGTACAATTATTCGGTTATATACGATAAATGCAACTAATACAATGTGTATATATGTATTGCAGTTAATTTAATTAACTTTCCTGCACAATTTTATACGTTTTATTTATATACTTTTTATCAATTACACAATTAAAAAAATATTTAAATAAATTTTTTGATTCAATGAATATGCCATGGAACGAAATAACAAATTTAATTTTTCCAATTTTAAAAGTTATATGTTAATTTAATAGAACTTATTAAAAAGAATTTCGTAATCTATAATATTTAATGATATATTTAAAAATATAATATTATGATTTAATGAAATAGATTTTATTAATGAAATATAAATTAAATTTTATATTGAAAACAATGAAATTATGAATTTAAAGAAAAAATAAATATATAACAATTATTTTTATTAATTTATAATAAAATAAAGGTCACAGTAAATTTCCATTGGTAAATGAAATTTGAAATTCCCTTTCTTATTTAATGTTATTTTAAGTAATTGCTTAACAAATTTGCATTATTTTATATTGTATTTATCTATTTTTCATTTATTTTTGTTTATGAAGAATATTAAAACAAAATTAAATATTTAAAATTTAATGTACTAAAATAGAATATAATCTTTTATTTTTGTTAAAAGTGCATATGAAATTGGCTGAAGATATTCAATGTAATAACTACTGAAAAAAGATACTGAATTTTTTAGCGGATAAAACATTCTGCCTGAAAAAGAATTATTTAATATATATAAAAGCTCTTCTGTTCTAAGTTATATTGTAATAAAAATGTTTAAAATAAAAGGTTGAAAAGAGTAATAAAATTATATTGATTGGAGGATTGAGTATATTAGTACAGGAAGAATTAATCCGAATGCATTGAAGTAATTAAAAAATTTGTCATAGTCACGAGAGTAAAAAAGTTAATAAAATTAATAGTATATTGATGAGTAATGTAAATAAACATCCAAGACGATTTTAATGATCGCATTTGATGCGATGATTATTGTAAGTGTAATTAGGCTAAGGAGCGGGTGTATTATTAAAATGGGGACCCGCATTCGGATAAGAAGCACCGGTCTAGTGCGAGAAAAGAGTAGGAAAGGTTGAAGGAGGGCGGGGAGGGTGGGAGGGTAGCGCGCGCGCAAGTTGATCCGGTGAGTTGATGAATTATTGCGATTCGAGGGAGCGCCAGTACTCTTAACAAGTGCAGAACGAGGACCGAAAAAAAGCAAATGCTCCCCTATTCCGAGGCGCATTCCTCGGACAAAGCCTGATCACGTACGCACACCAGGTTGAAAAGAGCCGAATCGGTCCCTGGAACAAAAGGGATAGAAATTAGAGGCGCTGCTCAGCATCACATGCACCCGGGCCCCACGCACACATGCGCGACGACGCGGGAACGGACCCACGGGGCCCTCTCTTGCCCTCTTTATCCCCGGTTTTATCTCGGACTTTATCTTTCTCGCTCTCCTCCTCCCCTGCCCCGCGCCACGCTAAACAACCTGTTGCTGCGACTTTTCCCCCTCGCGCTCGCTCGTCTTCTCCGCCGGTCGGTTGTTGGTTGTTTGCGCGGGTGAGCACGTGCTACGAAGGCGAGGCGAACTCCTGGTCTCCTGGTGCGGCGAAGGCCTCAAACGTTGCACTCTGTTGCTCCGTTTCTTCGTGCCTCCTCCTCCTGCCCACGGGAAGGGCATCAGGGCGGCTCTGTCTCCTGCGCGAGCACCAGCGCGCCGTTTCTCTCTTTTCCACCGTCCGTCCGTCCCTCCCTCCTTTCCTCCTTCCCTCCTACCCTCCCGCCCATCCATCCTTCCTTCCTTCCTTCCTTCCTTTCTTCCTTCCTTCCTTCCACTTTCGCTCCTCGGTCTCTTCGCGGCAAAGGGAGCGGCAGAGAGAAGGAGTGAGAGAAAGAGAGATGAAAGTGGTGTGGAGCGGAGTGAGACTGCGTCGAGCCAGCCTCCTCCACTTTGGTACTGATCTCTTGATCCGGGCTGCGTCTGCATAGAAGAGAGTGGTCACGTTGAAGGGCTATTATTTCACTCTCGCCCACCAACACAACCGACTTTCTTCACGGTTCCTCGGCACTTGCTCGTAGGCCTCCAGACCTTAGGGCAGACTCCCTTCCTTTCTTTTGAAATAGGCTCTGCGCTGTATCCGGAAAACAGAGCGGCCGAGCCCTTCTGTCCCTAGTCCGTAAAGAGGAAGAGAGTCTGCTGTGCGTCTTCTTCCTCGGCCCTTTCACCCGCAACTCCGATCTTTCATTCATATTATCCGAGTCTCTATACTCTTCGCTCAATTTTTTTTTCATGCATAACTCTGTGGGCGTTTCGATTTTTAAGCCTTCTCCATACTTTTTCTGATTTATGACCGGGAGTACAGTATTCCTGGTTCACTTTTCAAACTCTCCTTGAGCTTACTGCAAGCCCCGTACAATTTTTTATGAACATTGTTGCATTACTTACACCATATATAATTTAAAGGGGAACCCTCCACTTGCTCTTTTATTGCCATTTTACAAATAAAATCTTTTACGAAATAATACATTGAATCAAATACATATGGCGGATCTACGTTTTATATTATATATTCATTTCATATAATCCATTATATTATTAATTATGAATGAAGAGGCAAAGTACTAAAATCCTACTGTCAAAGTCAAAGTACTTATGTATATTTATGGTTACGTAGATGATATATTGCAATGCAAGCCTTTACGAGTTAAGCCTCGATTTGCAAAAAGCAACTATCTATATTAAAAATCTTAATCAACGACTATAACATTATAATGAATTTCATAAAAAATCGCGGTATTTCAAATAAAAAGGTTTGGTTAATTTTTTTCATATAAAATATTTAATATGAAAAATTTTTATATAAAATCAAAACTTTAAGTGATAAATAATTTTATATATACGAGCATTAAATTGCAATAGCTTTATCAAATATAAATTTGAGTTATTTATTGAATATTTCTGTTATGAAAAAGAATGTATTCCATATATGAATTATTATTATGCAAATTTCCGTATACAACGATATATTTATAAAACAAAAAATCTGATAAAAATTATAAAAAAAATGAATTCTCTGAATAACTAAAAATATTTATGTAACATTAATTTTTGCGGTTTTTATATCTTCAATTAGTTTTTAAAAATTATTTATTATTGTAACAAAAAATTAATTTTTTTAAAATTAAAATTGATTTAAAAGTATGCTAAATATTTATTAGATAGATTTTTAAAATTATTAATTACTATTTTATGTTAAATAACATAAGTTTTTTTAATGCTCGTATGAGAAATGTATTTTTCTATTTAATTACTTTTGTATCTAATTAATTAACGTTTATATTAATAATGGAAATCATATATTTGCTTTCGTTTATTAAAGTTATAATAAATATTATTAAAGATTAAATTTATTACATTTAAAACAGATATAAATAATTAATTTACCACTCTCTCATATTTAAACTATATAGATATTTAAAAAATATACTTATATATATTACCAAATTTCATTAATGAATTATTATAAAAAAATTGATATATAAATGTAATAATAATTTTTTTTAATACAAATATATTAATGAACAAAAAATTATTACAAAAACAGTACGTTATATTTTCTAAATGGTGCTCTTTACATTTCGGATTTTCAGTAAATAAAACATCTGCAGTATGTAATTAATTACGAATGTTTATACAGTAACGTTTTTACGTTTACTTTAAATAAATAAATATTCCAAATGAAATTGGATGAAAGAATGCTTTTTCATCAACACTGAGTGGTTTTATTTTTGGAAATAAAAAAATAACGTGATTAATCCATTGGTAACGTTTAGAATCATTTAAAAATTATCTCGCTTTATTCTTTGTTCGATACCAAAATTATATACCAACAATTATATTTATCTCTGCTTTAAAATACAAATTTTTTTTTTTATCTACTTAAACGACAAGCATGTGCGAAGCCGAAGCTGAGAAAGAAGATTAGATGGATGTAATACCCGTAGGAGGATTAGATGGATGATTAAAAAGGGGAGCTGCGAAATGGGATTAAAATAAACTAGGAGAGTAATGAAAATGCAAAACGAGGAGAACAAGACCGGGAACATGGGATATGAACTGTTGTTCTCACTCGAATTTACACTTATCTGTTCGAGAGTCTACGGGATTTTTGGCAACGCTCTCTCCTCTTCTCTATACGTTGATTTCGCGACTGAGGTGCTGCGCTCAAAAGTCAGTCGATGCCTTGATGGAAAATAGGAAGAAGAGTTATATCTTTTTGTCTAGAATTTTAGATGAACCTTTATCAAAGTTTTTTTTTTTTTTGGTATTATTTTCTATTTTCATTATTGTAAATTAAAGAACACTAATACTTCGCACACACAATGCAAGATTTAAATTTATTAAAAAAAAAAAAAAAAAAAAAAATATTAAGTTAAATACATCATTGTAGACAAAAATAAAATATTTCACCTGTGTATATATTACGATATAGATTTAATTGCATATGTTTTTTACTTGATTAAATGAATGTTTTAAATGTGAATTCGTAGTCACTTAAAAAAATTCTCATTTTTTAACCATACATTTTAATTTTAATTAAAAAATTCATGTAATTTATGTAAATACTCAAACAATTTCCAATTCTATGTGTTTATATTTATTCACCAATATTTTTACACATAAAATAATTATCAAAAGATCATGAATTTATTGATATGAATAAAAATCACTTTTTTTATAAGTATATTATTAATCCTTATGTGGGTGTAAAATAATCAAAGCAAAAATTGTAATTCAAGTCGAAAATGTTGACGAGATGTTTGCTCATCCTTGGTAAGACCTTTTTGACCAATTGTTATATTTTAATGCAATAAGTTTTATCACATGTTTTCATTGGAGAGTCAAACACAATGCTTATTATATAAAATTACAACTTTTACTCTAATTACTTTGCACTCATATTAGTACAAATTATCCAATAGCATTTATAAAAATGGTAAGTGAATTTTTCAACAATACTCAAATATATATAATATTATCTCGCAATTATTTACAATTTCTAGATGATGTGATTAGTCTATTTATTTTAATGACTTTATAGGTAACATTTTAAATTATAAATTAGTAATGTATGTAAGTATCGTGTAGTAATTTATACAATTAATTTACTTAAAAGATTCTTTTAATGGTTTTTTATATTGCTGCCCGATGACAACTAAAGCAAATTATCTCGAGTAGTATATTAACTCCTTTAATTATGTTACATCTCTAGATACTCATCTAAAATAATCCATATAATAAATATCTATATTTGGGAACTAGGCTAATTTTTAAACAGAATGACTTTAATGACTTAATTAAAATCATATTAATCGATTAGGTAAAGTCATCTTATAATTTATCATACTTACAACGTTACAGCGTCCTTAAAAATCAATGCAACTCGCTCTCAGGCTAGTGCTATAATAATTATTAACCTACATATAATCTATCCTACACACTCACATATATATATCGATTTTTTTTTCATAATCCAAATTAAAAATTTTTTATATCAAGGAAAATATTTATTGACAACAGAAGAATGGAAATACTAATTATTATTAAACTTCGTATATACAAAATGTATATAGTTACCTTTAAAGACGTTGAAAATGATTTTGTGGATATTTTTTAAATTTTCGATTATTTTTTCAAAAAGTAATTCTTTAAAATTTATATCTGTAATTGTAACAATACAATTTACAATCAAAAAATACAATTTAAAAATACAAGTTAAACTATATTTTATTGTTTTTAACTAGTTACTTGTAGATAACAACAATAATGTATAACATAAAATAATAATACCATTTTATTTATTTTTGCAGTACAAATAAAATTTGGAATCATAAATTTTATACATTATTAAACTAAAATATAAGGAAACTATCAAAACTTTTGTTTTTATACTAAAAACAAACTATTTTTAAATATTAGAACGAATACAATATAAAATTTATCTTTTGATGTCTCATTTTTATTATTTTATTTTAAAAATTATAAATTAGTAAAAATAATTTTACGTTTTATTATAAATGCAAAAATTTAATATTTATCTAATTGTATTTTTTTTTTCTTTTTACAGGTGAGTTATTTGAAACCAGTTTCTTCTTAATTGCATTGATCGTGTAAGTTTAAAGATATTATCCGATAAATAATTACTCACGTAAAAAAGTATTACAATTCATTTATTATATTTATTAATTTACATAAAATCGTCTGATTGAAAATTTATAAAAACATTTTTAAAATACAGTTATTATTCAATCAAATTTCTTAATCAGTTGAAGTAAAATTAAGAATTGTCATTTTTTAGATATTATTGTATGATTAAAAAAAAAATAGAAAATACAATATCGCCCTAAAACAATCGCAAGAGTTTTTATGAGCAATAATGTATTTAAAAAATCACAGGTTACCCTTTAAAAACTTCAGAAAACAGTTTTGTGATCGATGGAATATGTTAACTCGTCCTTTTGTTGATCATACCCTATTGCTTTTTATGTTTACTTCCATGTCTATTTTAATCACAACTCGGGCAGTGATTTTAAGTAAACAATTCCAAAGATTTTCCAAAGCAAAAAAAGAATTTTAGAATAAAAAATTTATTTATTATGCAAGACTAAAGTGGAATTATAACGGCTGACACACTGTAAACATAAAAATAGGAATTCTTTAATATTCGCGCTTAGAATTTAAAGTATGAATTCCTTGGCTATTGCTAAGTGTCCTTAAATGGAAATACATTGAACCAAATATACAATAAGAATCCAATAATATCTGAAAATATCGTGCTCAATACCTAGGTGTCCTTACTCTTATCCGAGATGAAAGGGCAACAGAGTGGAACTTGCATTTGCCGGCTTGCCAACACACGCCGTTCAAGGACGAAAATCATCGATACCCATACCTTCTTTTAATTTATTTTCTCCTTCGTCCATTCGATCTCTCCTTCCTCCCTGTGCCGTTCTTTTCTTTCGTACATTCCTGTTTTTTACATTTATTTTATGTCCATCTCATACAGGTCATTCTTTACTCTCTTAATCTCAGAACGGTTCCTTTTATACACTCAATCTATCTTGATCCTGTAAAGTTCATCGAGAATGCACTTCTTAGTAATTTATTAAAAAATTCCTGAGAATATTTTATTTTCTTAATATTGATCAGAGTGACTAATCTACTAGAGTAAAGCTTAACTATCGCAAAACTCAATATCTTTGGCATTTAAACGTGAAGACGTGGAACAGTAAATTTAATATGTGTAATGGACGAAATTTTATAAAATTATACCTTCATCGCGCCATTCAAATCATACATAATTCGATTTAACAAAAACTTTATTATGAGAAAGTTTTTTTTTTCAAACTAAATGATTAAAATGAATTCAGACTTGATCAATTGGATTCAGAACATCTACGGACTAGTTAATGTGAGCGTAATTGTGACTAAACAAATGGGTTTTGGTGATTTGCTTACAATTAAATAAATTATTTTCAAGTTCCACACAATCAATAGCATTGTAACAACTATTATGTATTTTGCTGATAATTATCATTTATTTTCTTGAAAATACAACTACCATAGTTTGAATAGTATTGCATTCATATTGTCTCATTTATTCCTCAGTATTTCATTTTAAAAATAGACCCTAACCACAATTATATATTGAATTGATCAAACCGTACATGACGCAATGGATTCTTTTAATTAAAATAATTTAAATTTTCATAAAGTGACGAAGCGGGTTTAGTTTCTAAACGTGTCTTGTCTTAAAGTAATATCAATCTCAAAGACCCCTATAGGAATGCCGATCAATGCAAACTGCTAGAAATGAATTATGTTTTACTTAACTTTCCATTTATACTAACTGAATATACGGATCTTGATTCATTGTGTCTAGCTTAAATGCAAAATGTCGCTATCTTTCATAAAATCATAGTAACGGTCATAATAATTATTGTTGTTTTTAAAAATTAAGTAATATATTGTCTGGATATTAATCTATTGGAATTTTAAGAGTATTAGTCAAATATTTAGATATCAATGAAATTTTACACGAATTGTCTTATTTTCATTGTCTATTTTTAATATTAGCTTATATTAAATATTTTTTTTAATAGTGGAAATATTGTTAATACGTTGAAAATATTTTAATATATTTCATTTATAATTCATTTTGTGTTCATTTAGAGATTTCTTTCAAAGAAAATTTAACTTATTTCATTATATAAGAAAATATTTTAACGATTTTACGTGTCAAAAATTACAAATATTTTATATAATTAATTATTAAGATTTCTTAAAATAATTTTAGTTTACATTGAAACATTTTTTTAATGTTGCAGAATTAAAAAAGAAAATGTGGAGTTTTTCTTATTTACCAAACCTTTTAATTTGATTTTCATTCACTGTTTAATATTCCCACCATATTTACGTGTATTTATACAAATAAATTGTAGAATAAAACTTTTATTCGATAGAAAGAAAATAATTGTTAAATTATGAAGTAGAATTTTGTTAAGCTAAATACTTGTTCAAAAGTATTTAAAATTTATTTTTTAAGAAATATTTTTATTGATGACGGTGAATTATTTAAATTTAGAAAAATAATTTTAGAAGAATTAATTTTAAGTGTGAAATCGAAGAATATAAGTTTTATGTAAAAATTTATTGATGCTATAAGTACGAGCACGAAATTCGGAAGAAAAAAAATAAAAGTATGAAAGACAATTGCTGTTCCAACTTTATTACCCAGAATTCATAAAAAAAAAAAAAAAAATTGATTCTCAAGGATTCTTTCACTTTATCTCCTGTTGATTAATTCTACACTTTTATACGTCAGTTCCCATTCTGACTAATTCTCAGAAGAAATCATTATAGCCCGATTTGTTCATTTCCCGATCATGCTAGCTTAGCTTAGCGCCCGACTAACTGACTAACTGAGGATAAACACACACGCACACGCATACGCGCGCTTGGATTCTTCTCCTTCTCTCTTGGTCTGCCTTTTCAAAAGTATTTCCGATTATTCATTCAGCAGTCACTCTCATCAAACTGATTTTTTAGATATCTTTTCGAAAAGCTTTTTTTTCTTCTTATTTGCCAGAGCCAGAGCCAGGATTGAATACACATTGGTTGCCAGGTTTCCCCCCCCCCCCAAACTCATCGACAGAGGCTGAAATCCAATCCAAAATATAGCCGCAGATGTATCGTCGAGCGTAAAATTATCATCCGAAACTCGGGGAGGACATCGCGTGTCTGGTATTTTATCGCGGCTGACAGGTACCCTGGATCCATGTAACAGTCGGGAGCTGGCAGCTAACTAGTCGGGGGCTAGACAAGAGCCCGGATCTCCATCACGTAACATTTCGCATAATACAAGTAGTTACACCGACGGAGTCTAATGGGCACACACGCTCGAATCCATTAAATTTACAAGTTGCTCGGGTTCCTAGAATCGCAAGAGCTAGAGCGTCACGACGGGTCCAGACGCATGAATATTGGAGCTTGGAGGAGCTCCTCCGATTCATCTCGATATCGTGCACCGGAGTATTTCGAGAGCAGCTCGAGTGCCGCGTCTCTATCTCTCAATCCATCTATCTATCTAGCCTCTCCCTCTCGTAGACGAGGGAAAAAGGCGCCGCCTGTCTAGAGGGAGAGAAGTGCGCCGGAGAATTAAAGGCCGGGCGCGTGCGAGAGATCTCACCCGCGGAGGGAAAGTGGGAGGGAGGGAGGGAGGGAGGGACTCTCAAGGATGTGGGACAGTAGGTCCTCTTTCTCAGTTCCTCGAGGAATGTTAAAGATCCCATTACAACTACTCCTCACGCGCCCCCGGCTCTCGAAACCACCCCGAGGGCGCACTCGCACCTCCTCATTATCGCTCTCCTCTCGACCGTTTGCATCAACTCCGACTCGAGAACTGGCCTGCCTCTTCGATGTTTCATCCCTCCCCCACCCCAGCCCCTCTCTCTTTGATCATCTGCTCTTTCTCGCTCTTCTGGATAATCTTCTTCTGATTTGCAGTACTTTTGCGAACTCTACCTTCTCACCGAGCCGTTTAATTGATTTGTATTGATGAGAAATGAAATTTCTTCATTCTACCGGTGAACTCTTCTGCAACTGTTTACCCTCGTTCGATCTATCTTTCGAGAAAAATTATCCTTCTAAGGTACTCTGGACCAAAATGTAATCTTTGAAAATAATGCGAGATCCAGGTGATTTATATGCTTAAAAAAAAATACCTTGTTTAATTTATAAGCTCTAAAAGTCATAATTTTAACACCGTAGCTTCAGGTGTTAATTTTGAAAAGTAAAACTGCTTTTAAGATTCACTCGCACTAAAATGATGGAATTTAAAAGGATGAAAGCAATAGAAAATAAGTAAATATTAAAGTGACGACTACTGTAATTAAGCTGGCAAATGAAGGCATCCTAGTCAATTCCCTTATCTAATTGGAATCTTTACAACCTTACAGCCATCGTTATAGCTTACATCTTTTTAAACACATCAAGATTTCTTGAATCCGTGTAAAATTTCTCCTCTCTTTTCAGCCAATACTTTTAAAATTAGGATTTTCAAATTAAATTATCGTTTCTAATTTGATATATGCAAAACTAATATTTCATAACCTTTGTAAATAAGTGGCATCGTCAAAGTTTTTTTTTTTTTTACTTAATTTAAAACTTCCAAGTAATTATCGACTCAATATCTTTTACATTATTCAGAAAAGAAACTTTTTCTTAATAATAGTGAATTTCTATTGTAATTTTCATGCATTAAGTTACATGGTATTTTCAAAAATCAACCTTTACACTAAAAATGGTTATACAATTTTTAAATGAATGTACTAATCCTAAATTTAATGCTATATTTTTAAATATACTAAAATATAACAATCAAATCTACTATAAATGTTGTTTTATAAATATCCCACTTTAAATTAGATTTCTCTTTGAAATTATTTACCATTTCAAAATATTTACTATTTTCTATTTTATCATAAATATTTCATAATTTCAAAATATTTACGTCTGTTAAATTTAAGAATACATTTGACTGTACAGATAAAATAACAATTGAGTAAAGAAATTCAAATAACAAAAATGTAAATGATATTTCTTTTGAACAATAGTAGCAATATTTTTTCCACAAAAATATCTTCAATAAAATTTTTTTGAAAAGCAATCATTAAAATTATTTTTTTACTTGAAATAATTGAAAACAAAGACCACACAATAAATTCTATTTCAAAATGATTTAAATAAATTTGTGACTAAGTATTGATGGTTGAATAAATATATACAATCACTACATAGTTTTGCAATATTTCATTACATTGGAATGGAATGTATTTTTTATCTTCTGCTGTGAAGTACATAACACAAAAGAGTTATTATTTATTTTTTATCCGGTATAAATTATTTGAGACTTTTCTAATTAGAATTATTTATATAAAATATAATCTTATGGTTAAGGTGATAATATAACTACGGAATTCACGCCTATTTGAGCTTAACCACGCTGGACACAGACTGAAATCTGTAATTTTGTAATCGCATAAATAAGTAGTGAACCTTATTTTGCGCTCGTTAAACTGAAAAACCGAGGGATAACTCATCTGAAAAGAGGCTGTAAATGTGTAGAAGGAGAAGTGAAAATCTCAAGCACTAGCGGCGTATGAAAAAAACTCGACAATATTTTCTGCCTTTTTCTCTCCGCCCTCTCAATCATTTATACTCTGCTATTTTCTATCATTCTCTTACAAGATAATCTTTAAGTTAATGAGAGATACTCGCTTATCTTACCGTAAGCACGCATGCTCTCTGTTGTATCACGAATCCGGTTGTCGAGAATTTTCCTCCCTATAACGTTATTTAATATAGAATACGATTATCTTAATTGGAATGTAGATTAGGAATTTTTATTCAATGTTCGAATAAAATATGTATTTGAGTATTCTAAGATAGTGTAAGATTTTTCATCTTCTGAAATTTAAGAGATTCCTTTTATTTTTCATAGTATTTTTAATTAGATTGTGGTAGGTGCACTTCTCTTAGTGATAAATAATTTAAAATGGAAAATGGATGGAAATATATGCAAGGCCACAATTGAGTAGTGCAATTCATTTAAGTAAAATTTGTTAACATTAATTTTAATTTTTAAAAATATCTTTGAATGTTTATTTAAATTACAGATATATAATATCCGAGTATATTACCACCTATAAGTAATAACTATAAGTAATGTTACTGTTAAGTAAAATAGTAAGGCTGAAATAATTTCGAAATCAATATAATCTTAACTAGTTACACATGTACTCGTACGTAAATAAATTTTTATTTATAAAAAAAAATATTTTCTATAAGTTCTAATGTTAAAATATACATGTAATTTTTAAGATATATAATTATTGAATTATGAATTTTAATTTATATTTGAAAATTCATCTTATCACCTTATCATCTTAGCGTTGAATTCAATATATTTCAAAAAATTATTGTTTTTCCTCATTCGCAAGGGCAAAATAGTTATAAATGAAAAGTAAACTGAATTTTTTAAGTAATGTCAAAATAATGATTCTCACAATAATGGTAATTAAAAACATTAATGATTATATTATATTTAAATGTGTGTTGAATCTCTTTGACGAAATGAAAAGTCATGGATGTTGAAACATGGAACCGTTGTTCTTTGCGTTTTTCTTGCGCAATAGTGACATAGGAGTAAGGCTTCACCAGTGTGCTTCACAAAAGAAAAAAAAATGTGAAAATTAAAATTTTGAGTAATAAAAAATGTTTGAAGATTTTAGAGTTAAAGATAAAAAACGAAACCACACACCCACCCACACCGTTGTGTGCGCGCGGGGTACGCGGGGGTGGGCCGCGATAAAAAGAGTCGAAGTGCACTTCTTCACTAGAAGATTTCTGAGAAATGATCAATAAAGGCCGAAGAACCCGCGGCGAGTATTCCCTCGGCCTCCCCCCCCTTCCCCTCCCTCCCTCCCGCCGAGCCTCATTCCTCTCGCTCCTCCTGCTCGTTCGCTCTCTCTTCGCACACTTGTACAGCCGCCGCAGAGAAAGAGCATTACTGCGTCGTGAGGCTTTTATGTCCTAAAGTCGTGTGGGTGCGCGCGCGCGGGTGTGTGTGTGGATGGGGGGGGGAGGGAAAGAAGAACCAAAAAATTATAGGAGCCACCTCGGAAGGGAGATAGGGCACGGGCACGGGCACGAGCTCGGGGTTGCGGACTGCGCGAAAAAATTCCGCGGGGTAGGCGGGGGTGGAAGGACTACCCCCGCAGACGAGGGAGATCACGACGTTCCGATTGGTGCGTTCCTGTTTCCTCTTATCTGTATAATTAACGGCGTGAGGGAAGTCGGTCGGTTCACATTCGCTGGGATTCCGCTCCTCCCGTCCCTCGGAGACCCATATTTTTCATCGACTATCGATTTTAAATTCTCGAGGGCCGGAAACCGCGGCCTCGACTTCGCGTTACGCCAGAGCAGCAGTTAATTGTAAAACGAGTCTGATCTCGATTTATTCTAATTGAAGTTTTGGGTGAAACACCCGTGCAGAGGGATGATCGTGCCTTATCCTGTGCTAACCTCTCTAAACCAATTTTTATGCTTAATTAATCCAGTTTATTACTAGTCAACTTGTATGTAAACTCCCAATTAATTCTTGAACGAATCTACATTACTACACACATTTTCTCTTTTTTAACGATTACCCAACGTTTTTTCAACCTTGGTTTGCACACTACCCCAATTGTGATTACTTTAAATCCGATCAAACTCACACTTATAATCTCTTGATCCAAGATGTATTTAAAATATTAATAATAGCCACACGACTTATAGACGACCTTGTATGTCTCAAGTTTTTTTATGTTGAACCCTAAGTTAATTCCACTGGAATTTAACCAACATCGCAATTGAGTAATACTTCCTTTAATTATTTTTATTGTAGATGGAATACGTAAAATATTTACTCTATAAAAATGGCATATCAATTTCAATTATATGCATAGCCAAAATTTTAATTTATGATTAGTCGTATTTCACTCTTTTTATTATTTTTTCCCATGCATATCAATTGCATGTACTTTTATAATAGCTCTTCTACAAAATTTACATACAGTATTATCTATTCCAGCATTTATAAATTACCAAGATTAAATATTAATACTGCACTTTGAATTAAAAATTCTTATTCCATTTATAATTTTTAATAAGCAACGAACTATAGCATTTTATATGCGTGTACATTCTTATTATTTCTAATATCTCGAATTCTAATATTATATTTACAACCAAAATATTTAATCTTAACACGATTTTATTTAATTAAAATATATTTTTATTGTAATAATAACAAATCTATCACTGAATGAACGTATTGAAAAATAGTTTTTTACTGATTGTTTAAATACGAATATGAATATTAATATTGAAAATATTAATTCATAAAATAATATTTCAATATTATTTTTAAATTCATAATTTTTATTTTTAAACAAAATTTGACAAAAGTATAACGTACATTTATATATTAATAATCTATTGAAATTGCATTTCAAGCAATATCAAAAGAATCATTTGCTTTATATCTTTCCAATAATCCAGCATATTTTTCACTGTTCAAAAAATTAAATTTTTTTACAAATCTTTTAATTAAGCTTAAGCTAGATAATCTTTTAAATTTTAGCAGTTTTAAAATTAAATAGTTAACTGCCTTTACCAATCTGTTTTTTATTGAAATGAGATATCTTGTGTAGCTGAAATTTTTTTTCTTAACAAAATGAATAAATTTAAAGATATTATCAATAATATTTACATCATATATGAATAAACAAATTATTATATAATTTATATCAAACATTATGTAAAAAAATATATAATAAAAAATAATTCATAAATTCTAAATGAATTTACTTTTTAATACACTTTATGTTATACATCTATAAAATAATATTATATTTTTTTATTTTTAAACTAAATTACCAAATTAATAAATTATTTTTTTTTAGTAAAAAAAGGTAATATAAATGTAAAGTTTGTCTATCTGTGATTCATACATGTATATATCTATGAGAATTCAATGAAATTTTTTGCAGCTTCGTGAGGTAGATGTATATAAAATCATATCAACTATAATAAACTGTTTAGTTATTACTATTTATAAATTTAATATTATTTATTTAAACAATAATATGTTAAAAAATAATTTTGTTATTATATACTTTTTAGACACTTAAAAAATTCTTTATACAAATTGATTCATTGAATAGATTTCGTTATATAGGAAATTAAAAACAATTTCAGAATATGAGTCCAGGTAATTTCAGAGATACATTATGTCTCTGTTAAAATTATACATAGTCTAGTTTCTCGTTTAATTATGCAGTGGTCAAATTTCTAACTAAAGATCTTTAGAATTTTCGTGTATACAATAAACAACTTTCAAAACAATGAAAAGCGCTACAGCAGAACTGCCAAGACGTTGGGATAAGATTCATTTCAAGTTCTCTTTAATGAAAGCAGCTTCTTGCAGCTCCCGTGATGTTAGATAAAAAAAACTATATAAAAGACAAACAGATGAGTAGGGTAAATGAGAGAGAGAGAGAGAGAGAGAGAGAGAGAGAGAGAGAGAGAGAGAGAGAGAGAGGGAAAGGGAGAGAGGATTGAACTGATTTGTCGTTAAGGGATGCTCCCATACTTCCGATAGACCTTGATTGTCCTCCCTATAATCTGTAATAGAATCAGCGGGCTTCGAATGTGTAGGCTCGGATAAGATAACAACTCAACACTGCCAAGCAGAGGGTTTAGGGGTTACTTCCTGGAGCGACACCTGCGACGCGATTCGTCTATCCCCACACAGGGTATATGCGCTCGCAGCTGTTGGATAGGGGATGAATTTGACATAACATGCCACGGGGATGCATTTTGTAAGCCGATCGCCTTACATTTTACTTATGAATAAATTGTTCTTAGATAATCGCGGCTTTATTTCAGATTAACTTTTTGTACCTCGTGTGGCTATAATTGAATATGTCGGAAGGATTACCGTTATGGTTTTCCGGTTTTATTATTGACGTATCCATAACCAATAGTGTTAATTTCCGACCAGAATTGGGTCAAATGTTCAAAGATCATTTAGATAAAATATCTCTGTATAAATTTCTGCATTATTAAGAATATTTTTAACAATTTATTTTGTATATGATAATAAAATTTAAGTTTCATAATTATTCTTATAGACAATACTTAGGTTATTAAATATCTAAAAAAAATTATTAATTTCAAAGATAATATTTTATTAAAATATAATTTATCTTTTGTATTGTTTTTTAATTATTTATGTAAATATTCGTACACACATAAAGTAAAATATGCAGTCAGAAAAACATTTTCAATTAATAAACCTATTATTTTGAAAATTAAATTTTCTCAAATATAAATAAGAGTTCTGTAGACAATATATATTATTTTTACAATAATTTGTATTTAAAGAATACTTTATTAGTAAATTTAAATATGTGTCTAGTTATAAAAATATTTATAAGTACAATATGTTTATAAATCGTTAAAACATTACATTAAATTAAAGAAATATAAATAATGTTAGTTACTTATTTCATTACAAACAATATATATCCAAATAATTTTAAAATACAAGTTAAAAATATAAGCTTTTATTTAATGTTATAGTAATTTAATGTAGGTATAAATAAAAAAATCTAAATAAATAAATATATAATTTATTTGTATTGAGATGAATATTTTTTTAAATACAGACTATTATTAACAATGAATTAAAAAATTAACATATTAAAAAAAAAATAACAAATACCATTTATTACAAAAATTAATGTATTTTATATGGTTTGTTTTGACAATTTTTTTTTAAATATTTGACATAAATTAAAAACTTAGTATATTCCTAATAAATTTTATGCTTATTTAATACATAAAAAATGTTTACAATTTTATTTTTTATAAAAATATTAAATACAGAGTCTTTTATATTTTTAATAGAAAATGTGAATTATCAAAACAGGTATCTCCATACTAAAAAAAACAACTGAAATTACTATTGTAAAGGAAATAAAGATATAAATAACAGTATATACTTGGTATTGATTGTAAAGTTTATTTTTCGTTAAATATTCAATGAAAATATTCATTCTTAATGAAATTATTTGTCACTTTCATTGGTAGTCTTATTACAAAAAATATCATAAATTATATAACGTATATATATTTCTGCAGAATATATTAATTTTACGTATTTCAATTTTTCATTACATAGTAAATACTAATCTTTTTTTTGTCATATAAAAATCGTAATTCAAAAATTATCTCTAAAAGAAATGTCTACAAATTCTTTGCATTGAACATCGACTGGCCTTCAAATCACAATCTTTAATGATTAAGGGTGAATAAATGGTAATAACATAATCTAAACGATAAAAATCTATAGAAGTGATTGAAGTTTAAGAAAACGCATAAATCGTGTTGGTTTATAAAATATAAATAAACGAGTTCAAATATAACTTTTAAATAATAATATAGGAATTATCTTATTTTAAAAAATGTTACATTATCTACCTCTGTAAAAGTATGTAAAATCCATGTAGAACAAAATGAATATTCATATTAACATATATTATTATTCAATACAATTCAATTCAATATGATTAAAATATATATTAAATAGTAATTTCAGGTAAATTGAATTTATAACATAGAAAAAAAAAAAAAAATAAATGGCAAACAATAACAATCTCCTCATAACCTATAATATATATTATTTATAATAGTTATAAAATATTTAAACTTTGATCAAGTATATTTATACATAGATTCTTAGAATATAATGAATTAAAATTTAATTTTATATGAAATAAATAAATTTGATAGAAATTAAGCATTACAAAATAAATTTTTTTATATATAATGACTATAAATATTTTTTTTTTAAGTAAATTAATAACAAGTAAAAACTTAGTGGAATAAACAAATTATGATTTTTCTGTAGAATGCAAGAGAAAATATTTTCAAACATTGAAAAAAAATGAGAATTGTACAAACAAAAATTTAAAAATCCTTATATTTATCAAATATTACTTAAATTTAATTTATAAAGCTAAATATAAGCTTACTAAATTATAAAATTGCCTTTTTTCAATTAAAATCTTTTTAATAATAAACCATGTCTGTAAAATTAAAAATTTCATAAAACTGGTATTTGATTTCATTAATAACAATTTGCTTAAGCTATTTAAACTAAAAAATGTGAATAAAAATTTAAACTGAAAAATAAAATAAGTAAATCTGAAATATTTAAATAAAAATTGAATAAATCATTCTGTTAATAATTGTACTTTAATAAAATGGTGAAGTTAAATAAAAAATGTTTTAAGATTAAATAAATAAATGGTTATAAAATATTGCATATAAAATGTAACTATTGTGTACTAAAAATAAACATTAAATCTACTTTCATCCTTAAAATATATGTAAGGAAATGAATTTTAGAAAATGAATAATATATTTAATCGTTTAAATATTTGCAGATTAAAATACTGCAGGATAAATGTTTTTTTATTTAACTTGAAATATTTATTATTTACTTTACTGGTTACCATATCGTTACTGGAAATATTTAAAAACTATGTTATAATGTCAATTTTTTATTACAATCTATAATAAAGTTACAAATGGTAACCAAAGTTTTACATGTAAAAAGTGGTGTTTCTGTATACATGAAAAAAAATTTTGTTATAGATAAAATAGATAAAAATAAAAAATATATACACATTACAAATTCAGCATTTGAAAATTCAAACATTAACATGATTTTAGAAAACATATAACAAATTTTGAGTTTAAATTTACCTTTCATAAAATACAAAAAAATATTTAATAACAGGATAATATGTACACTAAATATTTTTTAAAAGTTTATTTGAGCTTTAGACGTTTGTATTATTTTATTGATTAAATTGATATAAATTGACATTTCATTCGGCATTATTTTCACGTCTTTCACGCTTTTCAAAATGTATTATACGATAACGATTGTAAATGTAGAAAAGATAGTCGTAAAAAACCAGAAAAGAAAAAAGAAAACTCGTAAATTGCTGAATAAGCAGTTTACAAATAGAAACGTCATTGAGAATAGGCAACCAAACTTTCCCTGAATCACCTATTCATATATTTTTTTATTTTTTTTTGCAATATATTGAGAGGTAGCAATCTTCAAATGTGTCAGAAATTGATGATATTTTTATCTCTATCTTTTATTAAATACAGGTTACAATAAAGTTTATGCTTAGACATACACAAGAGACGCATTAGAAAACCATGCAAATAAAATCTTTTCGTGAAAACTATCGTCTTCTGAGTTTTCATTTCAACGTACCCTTTTATCTCAGATTTTTCGATCTCTTCATTTCTACATCTGTCTATCACATTCTATATCTGTCTCTCTCCCTATCCCTATTATTTCTTCTTTTTCTCTTAATTTAGAAGTATGTAAATTAAATATATATATATATATATAGAATATTGAAATATATGTAATGATATAAATATTAGAAAGTTTATTGTGTATTTAATTAAAATAGAAGTAGACTTTTCTATTTTAGTTTTCTTTTTCATTAAAATTCGATAGTAGCAGAACTTACTGCTTCACTATTTCCTAGCTTTTGTTTCTTACCATCTATCTATCCTTCTTTATTATACCCGTAGCAAAATACAACATAAAGAACATACACTGAAACATACACATAAATACGGTTGAATACAAAAAGTACCACGATAGGAAATTGTGAAAGCACTCGGTATTTCCTGTTTCCAAAAGCTCAGGCGCTATGATCTATATTTTCTTTTTTCTTTTTTTTGTTCCTATCTACCTCTGCCTCCTTCTCGCTCTTTCATTCTCTCTCTGTTCCCTGTCCTCTCATTTTTGTACCTATGGATACTTTCTTTTTGTAAGCTTATGTATCTCTTTCTGTGGAGCTATTTACTGGTGATCCCACAAAGAATTAGTAGGCCCTTCAAGATCTCGATATTTTCGAAGGTGTGTAACTTTAACTACAATTTACAGCGAAAAGAGGGCGGAAGCTGGGTCATCATTTGCGTTATTTGGATTTCGTTTATGGTCATTTTTTGTCTAACTTGGTGATTTTTCTACACGGATTTTGTAAAAGCTAAGCCGAAAAATTATAGGCTCAAGCTCAGACACAGCGCATTTAATACTCGAGGATTTGGCAGAATCAGTATTATATTATGTACAAAGAATCAACACCTTTTTGAGACCTAAGGCGACTGAGGATAACTATTATTTTTTTAATGATTAAGGGACCACATTTTCATTAATATAAAATTATTCTGATATCATTTTAAATATTATTATACATATTTAAGAACAAAAGAATTTATAATAAAAGAGTCTCTTTATCAAATATTATGTTATGTTTAGTAAATAAAAAAAACATTATTTAAACAACTGTTATTTTTGTAATATTTTTTCTTCTCTCAGCTTATTATATTTAAGCTCTAACAATTAAAAATAAATTTAACTCGTATTCATTGTTTAGTATTCAGAAGGAAATACACCAAAAATACTCAACAAAAACTATGTTCTATATTTTTTATACCAGACTTAATAGATCAATTAATAATAATAATATTTCATTCAATATACATTCATGTCTAAATATTCGAAATATTAATTACTATTTTTCGATCATTTAACTACATTTGTGCTAAGTTCATTTAACTTTGTAATATATGTAATTAATATGCAAAAGTATTATTATTGTCAAATAATAAATAAGTATAATGATTATGAAAAATATGAAAAATGACACTTATTAAAAATCTTAATACACGAGTAGCTCATGTAGTTATAAAAAATGTGCAATATTACGTAAAAAATCTTCACTGAATAACCAAAGCTATCACTCAATATTTATTGGACATTTCAATTTGTAATTAAAAACAATTTTAATCGTAGTTAATATTTTTCAAAGTACTATAAAAATTATTTGATCGAAAATAACGTGATTTGTATATATGATTATTCGTATTTAATAAATGATGAAATATTTTCTTATACAAGTATGTATATAAAGTGTTTATTAAAGTTGATGTATTTATGATAACACTATTTTTAAATATATTAACATTCATGTTAATAAACTTTTTGCTTTTCATTAATAATTGACACACCGTTTATACGTTTAATATTTTTTTTCTGTTACATAATATAAGATTACCTAGAAAATTAAAATAATAAATTTTGTATATCGCAAACAATTTTAAAAAAAATTTATCTTTTTTTCACTGGCTTATTTTATAAAAATATCTATAGAAAATTTGATTTCATATAAAAACTAATTTCTTAAAACAGAATTATTTATTAAATAAAAAATACATGAATTGTACATGGAATTGGCGTGTTAAAATTAAACATAAGATAATAAGATGTTTTTTAAGTTTATTTAATTATTATAATAAGATTCTTTAATATTGGCAGTAGTTTTTAAATGTATTTACTTAAAAGGAATGTTAAATAGCTACAGAATGTTCCAAATAACATTTTGTCTAATTAAGAGATATTGTGCATCATGAATTTTTTAATTTTTAAAAATCGATATATTGATCAAAATTCTGATAAATTGATGTATAACTCGCGATTTTTTATTTATTTTTAGATTGTAATTCTTAATTAAATTTCAAATAAAATTTAGTTTAAATGTAATTTATTTGATTTAATATACAATTTAAAAAATACAGAGTTCTAAATTTTTCTAGTAATAAGAATTTTTTCTGATCAAAAGCAAATCCCTGTAATGATATAATAAGTAACTAATCGCCAAACATTTAATTTATTGCAGGATTTACAGATAAAAGTAAAGTATATTGTAGATTAATCCGTGTAGTTTTTCTAGCTTTATAGCATGATCGAATCGTAAAATGGTTACTGAGATGTAATAACAGCTGTAAAAGTCTATTATATAAAGTATTGAAGCGTATTGGCCACAGAATGTGTATGTGTGATGGATTCGCGACTGTTGGACATGGCAAAAAGCTCGACAGGTAAATTTGTACGGCAGTCATGACTCGCTCATTGTTGATTTAGGTCTAACATGTTTGTTTTGCATTTCGCTGATCTCATCATCTCGAGGAGACACGAGGTATCCATTAATAAAGATTACAACTGATGTACACGCACTTCACGTATCGCTTTATATTTCAACTTCTAGGGACAATATGTATAATATCTCTAACACTAAGCTTCATGAACAGGAATTTCAGCAATCAATTTCGCGGATGATTATTTAGTATGTTCGAAAGTCTGCAAAAGATTTTAAGTAAATTTCAGGATAATATTTAATGTAACGAAGATTGATTGACGAATTAAGTCGTTAAACCCTTTTAAACTTTAGTCAATTGGGAAGCTAAAGCAAAACGACTGCTCTTTGTGACTAGAAAAAATATTTTGTTCCTCTCTATAACTCCAATTACATTTTTATATCAAAATATATATTTTCATTTAATTAAAAAAAAAAAAAAAAAAATTTTAACGAAATTATGTTGCATTATTATACAATTAAAAACTAGATATCAATAGATACAGCACAAGAATCGAGTCATGTCTTAAAATATAGATTAGCAATGATTTATTATTGTTTGTTTAACATTATACGTCTACTAATTGTCACGATAAAATTAGTTTTTTCTTAATCTAAATTGCATGATTGATAATGCAATGTGTGTAAAATATTTTCAAAACATTTTTCTTAAAGGAATCATAAATACGTTTATCAAAACATGTATAACTAAGGTTAGAAGAGGTCGTAAAGATAAGTTTTTTAAACGAATTAATAGGCTTTAATGATTTTATAATTATTACATCATAATTTATCATCGTTTTCACTTGTCTACAGCGCATTAAATTGCAAGTCTATAATTGTCTAATTCTTACTGCGTGGAGTGTTGTACATTACAAAGCACGATTAAAGCAGTAAAAAATGCATCTCGAATGTTCTTTTTCCATTTGAATGGTAATGTTTTTTCCGATATGTGAATAAGGGAAAGATAAAAGATTATCATCTGTGCCAAGATTTGATAGAGATTTGTAAAAAAAAAAGCTCGTAAGAAGAGAGGAACAACAAACAGCAGGGTAAACTGCACAACCATCGGACCTGTATTCCCTGGGCAAAATTCGCCAGCTTTAAATCAAACGCAACAACGCGCCACGACCCAGTTAAACACAAAAAGGGCTTCTAATTCTTTATTCAGGCAAAGAATGGGGGCTGGAGGGGGGGGGAAATGCACGTCAAAGGTACAAAGGTGAGGCGAAAGTACGAATGGCGTTTGGGCAAAGCGCCCGTCCCTCCCGTAAATCAAAGGCCGAGCTAGCAAGAATTGCATAAATACGCGGGCCCGCGATAATAGGAATGAAGGCGACGTGACTGATGAAACAATACGAGCTCGAGGCCGCGATTTAAGTTGACAAAGCCACCCCCGAGTAAATTCCGATATAAATCAGAGCATGCATTTAAGGGGTTGGTCGGTTCGATCGGCGCGGAGGAGGGTTGGCTTCGGGCGGTCCTCCCCCCCTCCCCTCCCTCCGCGGGCTTTCCCACGAATGCACAAATGTGCGACAGTGAGGGAACGCGCGTGTGTCGGAGTTCACTAATAATTTAAAGGCTTAAGTGGATTTGACATTCGTCGACTGGCGGAGGCTGTGACTCGGATCTCGAGGCCTGGCTGCAGCAGCGAAGTAGCATCACGCGTAATTAATCTAATTGATGTCTCGTGCGTACATCTGATACGAGATCGCGTATGCCCTCTTTGCTCCGGAGGACCACTACTCTCGTCAAACACGTCCGCGTCTGCCCCTGACGTTTATGCATGAGTTGTATGCACTACACGTTCCACACTCGCAACTGTCTTCATTAATTACTCCTTTGCTTCGCACCACCACCACCACCCCCACGCCCCCGCCTAATTAAATAACACATACATGAATTCACCCCTAAATAACCCCTCCGACTCTTCGACACTTTTTTTGGCACTCCTCGAGATAAAACGAACTTTTATCTCAGCCTTGCACTTCCGAGCCAACCAACAATTTAACCATTCGTCTATTGCCACACGCATAAATGTCAAATTTAGTGCGCAATAAACAATTTAGTGCTCTAATTTTTAGTTGAAATTTTAATGCGCTTGTGAAAATTGATGATTAATATTAATTATGTAACAAACTCTGGCTTTTAAGCTTTAACTCGAAAATGATATTTATTAAATCTTACTCCTTTTTGATGTAGAGTTTTTCATGTCCCTTTGGTTAGTCGAAAATGACGTAGCTTAAGAATTTAATTAAAATTAAATTGAAAATAAAATTTTTTTTTCATGAAAATATGTCCAAAAAATTTTATAGTAATTTATAATAACATGTTTCATAAAAACAAATCCGCCTCTCTTATCAAAAATGTTTACTTATAATAAAGCGTCGTAATACATAATTCATAAATTTCGTAAATCACGTCCTTAAATTACCAATTAAAAGATTAGCACTTCTATTTAATTATGATAAACTTTATGATAATATATTTTTAATATTTTTTGAGTAAAACATAATATACCCAGGTTTTTCGAAAAAATTATACAATCAATGTATATAAAATGAATTAGATATGGAATTTTTGTTCAAATTTCTAAATTGACTTACGTCTATTCGAAATTTGTATAAATTTAATGAAACATTAAAGAAATTAGAATTATAAAGGATTTTTAAAGGAGAGGAAATTTTAACAATTTTATAGCCACAAAATTTGTTTTTTTTTTTAATAATGCAGCTCTAAAGTAAATAAGTAATTATAAAATACATAGAGCTGAAATTCTTTTGTGCTGCTTAATTACATATCCATGAAAATTTTCACCAAGAATGTTAATACACAATTTTCTAGCGTAATGATTAATTTAAATGCCGAGGGTAAAAATGGCTTCGTCCTGACCCGAGCGAGCATAACACCAGTAAAGAGGATGAAAGAGCAACGAACGAAACGGCCGTTTTTCGTAAAAGTACTTGAGTCTCTAATTACGCAAGTGCCCGTCTGAATTACAGGTGTACGCACT
The DNA here is from genome assembly GCA_018907245.1 of Eupristina koningsbergeri. Taxonomy (NCBI): domain Eukaryota; kingdom Metazoa; phylum Arthropoda; class Insecta; order Hymenoptera; family Agaonidae; genus Eupristina; species Eupristina koningsbergeri. The sequence continues at coordinate 1,558,074 of JACCHV010000096.1, forward strand.
CTAGCCAATTGAGCAGTCGACGCCACGTATCCAACTAATAATTGCTTGACACCCGACAGATTTTAAACCCCACCCTTATTTTATGTCGTAATGCTAAATTAAGACAAATTAAGAGGCTCTTTATGGAAAATAAATTCATTTAATGTGGAAAAAGAACGGGAGGAAATCTTTTGCTTCAATTTTAATCACTTACTTTTAATTTACATTCCACTGCTAATGATACAATTTTGAGGTTTTCCTCTAGGAGCTTGAAACACATTCACATGAAATATTAAATTACAACCACTCCCTGTATGCAGTAAAGCAAAATGCATGATGAACTTGTTTCTTTAAAATATTGACCTCCATTAGGACAATTCGAAGATAATAACCATATTATCTTGTATATTTCATTTATATAAAATATTACTAAATATATACCTGAAAGTTGCGTTCAAACTACTCTACAAAATTGAAGTAGAATTTTTAACATTATCACTGGTTGAGACCAATAATATTAATAAATTATAACAAGATCTGCTTATTCAAACTTTCCCCAATATTTTAACATATTTTAGACTTTTAAATCGGCTGTACCGATTCATTTATTTTATGTTTCTTGAATATGCTTAAAAGTTTTACTTCATTCGATTACTTAGAATATACACCTGTAGCCTACAAGAAGAAAATGAAATGCTTTGTTCATTTGAAGATACTAGACTAGTACCAAAGATATTAACAGTAATACATTTTTCACTTTTACTAGTTAATATGTAATAAAAATGAAAAATCTTTTGTAGTAGTAATAAAAATTCGTCAAAAAAGCAAAATGGTTTTTTTGACATATAATAAATCATTCATATACAGTTTTTCCATTGATTTTATCTCAAAAATTAATAGTATCAGCTCAATTGATTTATTAAATCAATTTATTTTGAAGTTTAAACTTAAAAATATAGTCTAGTAAAAAATCTTTTTTTAATTAACGGATAGTATGAATTTGACGTTTAATACTTAGATATTAATCTGAAGAATTTTCTGATGAGCTGTCATTATATTTTTAATTTAAACTGCTATATTATAGAAGAAATTAGTCAATTTTGATGAATCCAATTATCATTTCTAATTAAATGAGCATTAATATGGTTTTCTATAAACGTATAATATTTAACACAAAATCTATTTCTAAATGCTTATTTTAGAAATTGATTTAAAATATTTTTGTACGAATACACATGAATAAAAATAATAAAAAAATTTTAACATAATCGACATAAGTTATCCTTGTAAGCTTTTAAATTATCATTTATTATTCATATTTTTGATGATACTCAATAAATGATAATATAAGCTGAGGCATTAAAACAGATTTAATAAAACAGTGATGCCACAAGCCAAACAAATGTAAAGTTTTTTTAGACAGAGGAGAGAGTGTACGCGTGTGTAAAATAAAAAATTAGTAAATAAACAAATCAATAATGTGCACACATGAATTGTTTTCAAAAGCCTCAGCTAAGTATTAAAACTGAGTTAATGATCTATTTTGGTATTATGAGCAATCGCACTAGTACCTGGGAAATGAAAGGTACCTCATTATCGACATTCAGAATGGATCTGATACTGACATAATTATCTTCAAGGGATAACATCATGAATGAGCAGTTGTCAATAGTACTTAGTTGTCAGTTGCACAAGAGTTTTGACTAAACCTGGACGTGGCTAGGTTAAGGCTTATCTCCAGAGGCGACCATAGTACCATTTGATGTCGTCGTGAATGTGAAATGGAGGCATTTTATTATAGCTTGATATGATAATTTTAGTTGTGAATTATGTATCTATCCTTGAAAATGCAACTGCATATGTTATGAAAGGAATTAGAGTTGTGAGAATTTCAGCATATATCGGTAGTAGACACAGCAATATGCTCCTTTTATTATTGAAGTGAAAACACACTAAGCTCTTGGCGATAAGTAATAAAAATAAAATAAGCAAAGTGAGCCAATAATTGCAGAAGACTCAGTTTGCTTATTTTGATACTTGATTTGCACTCTAATAGGACTTTCGGGATTTTTTTACATGTAAATGTTTATAATAATAGGTTTTATTATTACCGAATTACTGTATCTACGCATATTTGTAAAATAATGAAGAGTTTATTTTAATTCAAAAAATTAAAACTTTGTCTTAAATATTCATAAGGGTCTCAAACATAAATTTATACATAGGTACTTTTTTTATTGTATTTAATTAATTTATAAAGTAGTATATTTGATTATTTCGGGTAATTTAGTGAAAGGGCTCATTCAAAGTAAGAATCGGTCACATCAGTCATCGTAACGTTTATACAATATGTCCCATATAATATTTTATAGTGTATATCTTCAAGCTAGTAAGACTTGATGTGTTTCTCAACTTTATCACGTTAATAGTATGATAGATATGGCAATTTTACGGTTTAAAAGGATTATGTAAAATTTTACATCATAATATTCATTTAATTTTTAAAAATTCAACATACTATTCCCTAAAAAAGAATAATTCAAAATGTCTTGATATAATAAAATATATAAACAAAAAACATATAATAGTCGAGTAACTTCAACTTTTTAGCAATAAATAACTCACTCGATAAAATCAAAGCTTCAAATGTAAACATTTAGTTCTTCAGAAATAAAAAATGTATCAATTTTATTTATATGACACATTTTCAAGTGATTACATTTTTACAAAAATATTTATGTGAATGAATGAAGATTATGATGGTGTCTTATATAATTGCGAATTCATAAATATAAAATATTTGAAATCACAGAATATTACTATAAATAAGTATGTAGAAATAATTTTTTTTTATACATAATACTTTTTTACTGATTAGATAAAAATTACCCTAATAGGTTCATTTCTTCATTCAACTGCCCTACACTTACAGTATTTATTAGACAAGAATAAGAAACAACAAATTGAGTTTTATTTCATAAAGTAAATTACATTATATTGAAGTAAAATAAAAACATCAACAGTACATCGAGTAACATAAATAATAATATAATATAACAATAATATAATTTATATTAAATAATATCAAATATATCAATGATAAAAATAGATATAAGATAGTTGTTATAAAAAAATAAAAAGTGATGTGAATAAAACAGGAATTATAATTGGCATGCAAACATTATTAGTGATGATTAAATTTATAATCCTATATTCCTAATTTAATGATTTTAAATGTGAGAATAAACATATATTACACGAATTTTAAACTTAATAAAATGATTAATATATAATAAATAATTGGATGAGAAATACTGAGTCGTATGAAATATTTTAAACAGCAGAAGAGAAGTTTTAAAAGACTTTTTAATCCAGATTAATTAAAGTTCTATTGATAGAAATATAATGGTGATTCGAATAGAATAGTAAACGAATGAAAAATATGATAATTTAAAAAATCAGTACATCAGTAGAATTAGTAATTTTTTACGACAACGGAGAAAATCTTCAAAAGGTATTTCACATTAAGAGTAGTATCAGATTCTTTTTTGGAAAATTAAAATCTTACTGAATAAAAACTTTTCGTCGAGTATGAATACCATTGTGAAATTGAATGATGACAATTGTACAATAAAGTTATATGATATTCAGTGGGAAATGAAGAGAAAAGGTTAAGAATTCAGTATACTACACAAACCTATTAGAATTAGAGAACTTATTTAAGAACTAAGTAACTTTTGAAATAAAAATTGTCCTAAAAAGAAGTATGAGGATGCGTGAAATATTGTTTGAACAAAAAATAAGTTATATTAGCAGAAATATTGTAATGCATAAACAAAAAAATATTGAAAATGAATTTCGGCATACATAATTTATAAATTAATGAAATATTTGTAATCGAAATATTTTAAAATTGAGATTACATATTTAAACACATTATACCCATTTTACTACAGAAAAGTAAATTCCACAACAATTGGTACATGTAGTTTACGTGTTGAATAAAGTACTGCGAGCAAAGAAACCAAAACAAACCGTTGAATAAATATATATATATATAGATTGAATTAATTGCGATCGAAAATAATATAAAATATTTATAATAAAAAAACAATTCGGCATTGGGTATTCAAGTATTCGCGCAACACCAAATAAACATTTGCACATTCCAAAAAGCGATTCAAATTCATTATTAAAGTATTTAAGGATTCGCTCAAAGACCTTCAAAGTATGCTTTCGAGAGTATAAATCAAAAGGTAAAGTTTAGTTTGATTTTGAGTGTGGAGCATTAGTGTGATATACAATGCGCATACATTTCCCAAATGAGAAATTTGGGGTGAGTGGGTTCTGGTATGAAAGTGTGATCTAATCACATTGTAATGTTAAGCTGCAAGTTGTAACTTCACATCCCGAGACGTAGGTCTGCCGCCCTCCTCTCAGCCTTCATT